>CM035418.1:85778031-85780531 GCA_020310875.1 Ceratopteris richardii | reverse complement strand
AAGATCCCGCCACTTCTAAAACACCTAAGTTGACACCCATGCACTTTGCATCATCACTCCTAAGTTGTCCACACTTTGTACACATATTCTCGACCATTTTATACACTTTTCTCAACCACTCCAACCCACCAATACTTTCAGCCACAATGAGTTTGATTATCACAATCCATGCACAATCACACCTCCAAATGAGATCATTATTCTTGTAGAATCAGTATGCACGCTTCCCACCCTTCAATACCTGTGTGTGCATGCCCATTGCCTAAGATACCTACTTCATGGCATTAATTGTTGGAACTACAAACCAAGTTGGAACTTTTTGCTTGCAAGGAGCCCACAAAAGATAGATCTCACTTTTTGAGTTGGAAAAACAAAACCATCAAGCATGAATGTGCATGTCTCAATTGGCAAACACCATCACTAAGCTTGAAGTAGCTAAGGCAAAGTTCAAACAATATGATCATCAACTTCACTTCATTCACAAATGAAAAAATCTATAGACTAAAACCCAAAAATAAGAAAGAAAGTGGTTGCAACTGCAATCGAAGCATGCTAATCACACCCTCTATGACCTACAATACTCATTCACAGAGGAGCTAGCTCAATTAAATCATACAAATATCAATGAAGTCACGGCCCTCTTAAGAAGCCTTAATATATCGATTCTAGACCTAACACACCACGACAATGATCCTCTAACCCTTGCATATATTAAAAAAAAAAGGGGGAGGAGATGCTTAACCCACATGTATATGATCTACTGATATATTATTATCATCGTTGTCACCTTTAATTGTCTCTTGTGGATTTTCAATCAGATTTTCATCCATCTCTTTTAAGTCTACAAATATCACTTTACATCACAAATCATAGGAAGGTGCTTGCATCCCATGAAGATATCAACAAATGGTTTCTGCCAAATGCTCCACCTTATCAATCCTTATCCATACATAGATACATGCACATACACATACACAAACACATACATACCTACATGCATGCACACACACAAATTTATATACACATGCACGCACGCACACACATACATATACATATACATACACACACACACACATACATACATACATACATACATACATACATACATACATACATACATACATATATATATATATATATATATATATATATATATATATATATATATACATACATACATACATACATACATACATACATACATACATACATACATACATACATACATACATACATACATACATACATACATATATATATATGTATACATACACACACATACATACACACACATATATACATATATATATATATATATATATATATATATATATATATATATATATATATATATATATATATATATATCTATATATATATATATATATATATATATATATATATATATATATATATATGTGTGTGTGTGTGTGTGTGTGTGTGTGTGTGTGTGTGTGGTGTGTATGTATGTATGTATGTATGATGTTTGTTTGTTTGTTTGTATATATGTATGTATGTATGTATGTATGTATTTATGTATGTATGTATTTATGTATGTATGTGTGTGTGGGTGTGTATGTGTGTGTATGTAGGTATGATTGTATGTATGTAGTGTGTGCATGTATGTATGTACCTACGTATGTATGTACGTACGTATGTATGTACGTATGTATGTATGTATGTATGTAAATGTGCATATGTAAAACGTATGTACGTATGTACCTATGTATGTATGTATGGACCTATGTATGTATGTATGTATGTATGTAATTTGTGGCTGATATTGAGAATGTAAGAGATTTTCTTGAGGTTGTAGAATGAAGGGGTATTCTTGAGGTTTTAGATATGCATGATATTTTATTTAAGTCAGCATCTCTTTTATTCTTCCTTTCAAGCTCTTTCACAAGTTTTAGGATGCTCATTAATCACTATGATGTAGGACCCAAATAATGTTTCTCCAAACTCAAGTAAATGAAGATATCAATATCGGATAAGTAGAGGCAATAAAACATTAATCTCTAGAAATATTTACAAATTTTCATAATCTCAACGTCCTCTTTGACTAGATAAGTAGCCTACAAATATGATTCGTAATCTCCATGGGGGTTGAACCCAAGACCTCGTCCTCCTCATCCTTAGGCTTAAATTGCATTCCAACGAAGGAAATCCTAAGGTATTGAATAAAGAAAAGATTAAATTATTCCTTGAAGCATAAAAGTTTTGAGTAATTTAGAATGTCCTCTTGGTGGATAAACACATTGATGCTCATATAATGTTTGTATCTCATGGTTGGATGAAGTTTTAGTGAAAGTCTAGAGTCACATAGAGCTTGAGTCAAATCAAAGTAGAAGTTTGAATTGGTTTCATAGAGTTTTGGTTCGGACCTCCAAATCCTTTTTATTTGACTTGGATGAAGTATCTTAAGCATTTCAATAAATCTTAGGATGGGTTAGTTGAGGCAACTAAATTAAACATCCCAGATAGATATTTTATGCAGAAT
>CM035418.1:85644838-85747338 GCA_020310875.1 Ceratopteris richardii | reverse complement strand
AGACATTTGGAAGAGACAGGGCATGAGAGAGTATGGTATGCACAGACTTACCGATGGTTAGCAGACCATGGCATGAGCATTACGGATCTCCCCCCTTTTCAATATGACCTCTCTTCCCCCCACATTACCCTCTCTCGTTCGGAGAGGAATAGGATCATCCGTCAGGACCTACTACAGATACACGTCAGGGAGACATGGATAGCACCACGGGGGCCTCTTCCCACAAAGAGGCAACACTACAGAGAGCACTTCCTGACTGTGACAACGGATGGTTTCATTCAGAGACCACGATACATGGATACATATATGGCACAAGCTGAGAGAGTGGCCATTGGGCAGCTCAGAGTATCATCACACCAGCTCTAGATTGAGATTGGGCGAGCCACACATACCCCCGGGGATGAGCGATTATGCAGGATATGTAGAGAGGAGGTGGAGGACGAGGAGCACTACACATGTAGATGCAAGGCATATGAGGACATCAGAGACCGCTACCCAAAGCTCTTCAGGGGGCCTAGAGAGATCAGGGCTTTATTGGGGACAGAGGACCAACGCCCTCTAGGTCGTTTCCTAGTAGAGCTCCAGCATCGTCGCGCATCACTCCTCCAGCAGCAGATGGAGATACACCTGACCCCCCCCCCTCAGACTTATATTACAGATTTTTTCAGACCCACATACACTCGAGGGCCAAGCTCGATGCGGGGTGTCACATTACACGGAGCAGAGGAGCTTAGACGACAGCGTCGACGACCGAGACCCCTTGTCCGGAGAGCTCGTCCACATCAAAGAGAGATTCAAGCGATTCACGCACGCCATGACATGGAGATACAGAGACGTCAGCAGCGCACCCCTATCGATTTGGACACCCAGAGCATTTTGAGGATCGCCATGATGCCTTACCCACCGATGCATTATATCCTACACCCACTCCAGGCATTTAGGGGGTTGTGATACCATCGAGCCTCCCCTCCCTATGCATATCATATTTGTATCTCACCCATTGAGCATATAGAGTGCATACCCATAGCACCCCACACCCTTGATACCAGCTACTATCCCTCCTTTTATACCCGTTTGCAGTACTCACACTTTATTTTCGTTTTGGATCACAGTGGATTGGATCATACTCATGTATATGTTTTGTCTCATAGGCCGATTTTGGCCTCTAATAGACGTTAAAAAGTCTCTCTCTCTCTCTCTCTCTCTCTCTCTCTCTCTCTCTCTCTCTCTCTCTCTCTCTCTCTCTCTCTCTCTCTCTCTCTCTCTCTCTCTCTCTCTCTCTCTCTCTCTCTCTCTCTCTGTTTGTCTGTATGTATGTATGTATGTATCTCTCTCTCTCTCTCTCTCTCTCTCTCTCTCTCTCTCTCTCTCTCTCTCTCTCTCTCTCTCTCTCTCTCTCTCTCTCTCTCTCTCTCTCTCTCTCTCTCTCTCTCTCTGTGTGTGTCTGTATGTATGTATGTCCGTAGGTAGGTAGGTAGGTAGGTAGGTAGGTAGGTAGGTAGGTAGGTATGTATGTAAGTAAGTAAGTAAGTAAGTAAGTAAGTAAGTAAGTAAGTAAGTAAGTAAGTAAGTAAGTAAGTAAGTAAGTAAGTAAGTAAGTAAGTAAGTAAGTAAGTAAGTAAGTAAGTAAGTAAGTAAGTAAGTAAGTAAGTAAGTAAGTAAGTAAGTAAGTAAGTAAGTAAGCAGCCCAAGATGCCTCGGCTGCCCAAGCAGGCAGCAGGCTGCACCAAGGCGATTCCCTATGGGGGAGCTCGATATATTTGCACCTCCTAGTGAGTACAAATGTTCACATCACAATGCTATCTTCATAATAATACACATTGGCATGTATGCATTACAGCTGTTCTGATAAGAAAAGAATTATATGCCTAAAGCAAACGTGCATGGAAGTTCAGAAAAAGCAATAAGGACCCAATTTCAAATGTTGGGCATCACATCGAGAATAACCTACACGCTTCACACGTGATAAAACAAGAGAAGTAACTATAAAGAAATATCATATGTAAATGCAGAACTTGACGAATGTTTAAGTCTTAGGTGTTCAAAGAAATCATGAAATTCACATAAGTTCAAACATTGAAAGGAAGCGCACCATGATCAAGTGCATGAACAGTGAAGTCATATAGTCCCATACAGCCACAGAGTCCTAGATGAAGCATCTTTTCATATATAGCGGATCAAACCTTACTCTCATTATCGTACTTCACATCCATGAAGTCATCAACACACTCAGATAAAACTAAGCCTAAAAAATGAATCGGCGAGGCTTTCATAATAAGAGAGTTAAAAACTGAGGATTATTATACTTTCCTACAAAGTCAAAGCAAGAATAATAATTGGACTCGTATGTGAAAAACTTTATGTCGGACACCAGACGAATTTGCCTAGTTCAACAACAACTGTGCTTACAGATATTGTAGATTATGCTGTAAAAGACCTCGAATCAAATATTCTATGTCCAAGGCTTCATTTGAAGGACAAGCACTTGTACCGCAGTTTTTTTTTCTGTTCGAGTGAGCATCATTATGACTAAATGGAAGCAGCTTCCGTGGGTGTTTTCTTGTCTAAGAACGCCTCAGCTTGACTAAAAGGAACCAACTTCAATGGGGACTGAGCTTCAGACCGCTTCCATGCAACAGCAGTAGGATCAGCGTCTGGAAGATAGCGCCAACAACGTTTATTGACACCCCCGATTTTCTGCACTTCTCCCGTCTTAGGCACGGCATCTTTGTGGAACACACCCCAAGCAGCTCCATGTCTCCCACTCTTGTAGACCTTCACCTTTGTCACCTTGTAAAAATCTCCCAGGGACCAATGAGACTTTTTGAACCTGCCTCCTAAACCCCAGTTAGGAAGGAATTGTGCTACTTCCATAAATGT
Organism: Ceratopteris richardii; assembly: GCA_020310875.1. NCBI lineage: Eukaryota > Viridiplantae > Streptophyta > Polypodiopsida > Polypodiales > Pteridaceae > Ceratopteris > Ceratopteris richardii. Next base: position 85,744,458 of record CM035418.1, on the reverse strand, counting down.
CTTTTTCCTTTTACGTTTTTTAGCTACAGCAGACTTCTCTCCTTCTCCCTGAGAATCATTCTTTCCTGGAGCTGCTGCCGCAGAGAATGTTCTGCAAGGGGTAGAGGAAGTCGCAATTTGCGGTGAGAATATGCCCCATCGCGTGGGAAATGCAAGTGTTCTCGGCAATGCGATCCTGGAGTTGGAAAGTGCCGCACCTCGTTGTAACCATCTTTCAGGACCCCCCGACAGGAGATGCTTGCTCCCCTGCCATGCTGCCCAGAGTATGCTTGGTCTCATAAACCTTCTAGTCGCCATGGCCATGATTTCGTGAAAACGAAATATTAAGGTAATCGCATGGTGCCCCAAATTGAGGCACAACGCCCCTTGCCTAATCGAAAGGGTTCCTGAAATTCATAATGACCTTCTAGTTGCCATGGCCATGATTTCGTGAAAACGAAATCTTAAGGTAATCGCATCGTGCCCCAAATTGAGGCACAACGGTCCTTGCCTAATCGAAAGGGTTCCTAAAATTCATAATACTATCATTATGAAAAGAAATACAATTTATGCTATGAGTCCACGTCTCGTAGGGGAATTGGTTTGGCTCTCGTCTTTGTCTGAGTTCGAGGTCTACGGAAGCATAAAAACAGCACAAGGAAGAAGAAGAAGCTTGGAGCACAACACACAATACTAAATGTATTACCAAGAAAATGTACAAAGATAAGTAGCCCATTAAGGTAATAGGCATATATACAAACTGGACAAAAAACCTCCTATAGAGGGAAAAAAGTGTCCCTGCGGTCCTAGTGTGTTCACACATATCACAACCGAAATAGGTCAACAAATCCCCCCTCGGAGTGATGCGGTGAACAAGGAGCTGGCACTCATGTATAAGGAAGTGTCAAGCTATGTGAAATCAATCCACAAAAGGAAGTAAGACCAAAGCTTTGCGGAAAGCTTCAAACTTCTCCATAGGCAGAGCCTTTGTGAAAAGGTCTGCAATGTTCTCCTGTGTGGGCACATATGCCAAACTAATCTCTCCGGTAGAGAACCTCTCCCTGACATAATGATAGTGCACCTCAATGTGCTTAGTGCGAGCATGGAACAGAGGGTTTCTCGCAACTTCCAGTGCACTCTGACTGTCAATGAAGATGGTGGTGGCAGAAGACTAACCAAAACCCAAATCAACCATAAGGTGTCACAGCCACACACACTCAAGTGTCGCTATGAAAGATGCCCTATACTCAGCCTCATAATTGTAAGTGTCCACAGTAGGCTACTTCTTACTCAACCAAGATATACATGAGCTACCAAGCATGAAGCAAAAGCCACTATTGGACACACAAGTGTCATAGCAACTAGTCAGTCTAGGTCAAAAAAAGCATGTAAATATGGCGGTAGTGATCCCCTCTTTGGATAAATCAATCCAAGTAGCCAAGTACCACTCAAGTAGCAAAAGATGCACTTAACAGCCTACCAATGCTTAACACCTAGGCAATGCATAAGCCTGTATTCATATCTGAGACAGCAAATTGAATATCTAGGTGAGTAATACATAAGTAAATCAAGCATCCAACAGCATCCTGATAGAGAACAGCATCAAATGCATCTCCAACATCATGAAGACTCAATAGTAAACCTATCTCCATAGGAGTGGCAATGGGTTTACAGTCTTCAAGGCCAAAATGCTGCAATAATGTGTCAATATATTTGTTTGACACAAAGCTATTCTTCCATCAACTTGCATAAACTGAATGCCCAAATAATGATGCAAATGCTCCAAATCTGACATCTCAAATGAGGCATGAAAATTAGCCTTAAAATCAGAAATATGCTTCTCATGAGGACCAATGAGCAGCATGTCATCAACATACACCACAATGATCATAAGCACATCATTTGCATGCTTAACATTTTACATGTTGGTAGATTTTTATCCAAAACATGAAACTATTTGAAGCACATAAACACTTCAGACTTTGCTTTGAATGGATATACCCATGCATGCGTGGAAAAATCATCAATGAAAGTCACAAAGTAAAGATAGTTTCTATTGGAGTTTGAGGTCTGTGAAAGCACGTGAACAACACAATGAATAAGAAGAAGCTTGGAGCACAACACACAATACTGAATGTATTACCAAGAGAATGTACAAAGATAAGTAATGCATTAGGGCAATAGGTGTATATACAAGCGGATGGAAAACAACCTCCTAAAGAGGGAAAAAGGTGCCCCGGTGGTCCTAGTGTGTTCACACACATCACTACCTAGATATATCAACAAATACCCCTTGGGAGTGATGGGGTGGACAAGGAGTTGGCACTCATGTCTAAGGAAGTGCGAAGATATGTGGAATCAATCCACAAAAGGAAGTAAGCCCAAATCTTTATGGAAAGCTTCAAAATTCTCCCTAGGCAAAACCTTTGTGAAAAGGTCTACAATGTTCTCTTGTGTGGGCACATATGCCAAACTAACCTCTCTAGCAAAGAACCTCTCCCTGACATACTGATAGTGCACCTCAATGTGCTTAGTGTGAGCATGGAACACAGAGTTCCTCACAACTTCCAATGCGCTTTGATTGTCAATGAAGATGGTGGTGGTTGAAGGCTCACCAACACCCAAATCAACCATAAGGCATCTAAGCCACACACACTCAATAGTCGCTATGAAAGCTTCCCTATACTCAGCCTCACAATTGGAAGTGGCCACAGTAGGCTGCTTCTAGCTCAACCAACATATACATGAGCTACCAAGCATGAAGCAAAAGCCAGTAGTGGACACACGAGTGTCATTGCAACCAGCCTAGTCAGAGTCAAAAAAAGCATGTAAATCTAGTGGTAGTGATCCCCCCTTGGGATAAAACAATCCAAGTAGTCAGGTACCACTCAAGTAACAAAAGATGCACTTAACCACCTACCAATGCTTGACACCTAGGCAATGCATAAACATGCGCATCTGTGAGACAACAAACTAAATATATGGCTGAGTAATGCATAAGTAAATCAAGCATCCAACAACCTATTGATAGAGAACAACATCAAATGCATCTCCAGCATCATGAAAACTCAACTGTAAACCTGTTTCCATAGGAGTGGCAATAGGTTTGCAGTCTTCAAAGCCAAAATCTTGCAATGATGTGTCAATATCTTTGGTTTGATAGAAAGCTATTCCGCCATCAACTTGCATAAACTGAATGCCCAACTAATGATGAGAATGCCCCAAATTTGACATCTCAAATGAGGCATGTAAGTAATCTTTAAAATCAGCTTTTTCATGAGGACCAGTGAGCAGCATGTCATCAACATAGACAACAATGATCAGAAGCACATCATTTGCACGCTTAACATATAAGTTGCTCTTAGTTGGGCTATTCTCAAAACCATGTGCAATCAGATAGGCATGTATCTTTTCATACCAAGCACGTGGAGTTTGTTTCAAACCATATAATGCCTTTTCAACATCCACACTTTGTTTTCATGCCCTTTCTACACAAAGTCGTGGGGCTGAAAAACATACACTTCTTCATGCAAGTCACCATTTAGAAATGCAATTTTAATGTCCAACTAATGTACATTCCAACCATGATGAGCTTCAACTACACAGATGCTATTAATAGTAGTTATTCGGCATGTAGGAGCAAAGGTCTCATCAAAATCAATGCCTCTTTCTTGAGCATAACCCTTTGCAAAAAGCCTAGCCTTATACTTGTCAACTGTTCCATCATGATTACGTTTCAACTTGCCACTTAGTGCCAATGGCCTTCTTGCTAGGAGGCAATTCACATAAAGAACAGGTATCATTCTTCAGTATAGCATCATATTTAGATTGCATAACATCCATCCGATTTTTTGAATTTTGTGCTTCATCAAATGAAATAGGCTCATTCTCATCACAGAGATTAGAGGCAACCATAGAATAGCAATCTGATGCAAAAGAGGCACTATGAGAGCCAGAACGAGTACAATATGACATAGGTGCATCTAATTTGCAGTCGCACAAAGTCTGCGCCAACCATTTTGGCATAGTTTTTGCCTCCTCAATATCAGCTCTCTCATCAACAAGTGAATCATGTAAATTTGCATAAGAAATGGAATGATCTACATCATCACATGAAACCTATAAAGGCTGAGAAGTTGTCTCATTAGGACAAACACTAAACTATCCACCTATAAAAAGAGGCAGCAAAGTATGACACATGTCTTTAGAGCTAACTGATGTCTCCTTAATACATGAAAATAATGGTTGAATAGCATCTTCCACAAAAACAACATCACGGCTAACCAAAATGTGTTTATTATGTGGATTATACACACGATAGCTTTTGCTTTCAGAACTGTATCCAACAAAAATGCATTTCACTATTTTATCATCCAATTTCCTCCATTGTTGTTCAGACACTAATGCATATGTAGATAACCAAAAACATGCAAGTGAGCAACAAATGGCTTACAACCATGCCAAGCCTCATATGGAGTGATAGACTCCAATGCTTTAATGGGACACTTATTAAGTATATATGTTGCACACATAATAAATTCAAGCCAGAAACTATGTGGTAAAGCCTAACTCCTAACCATACACCTCGCCATCTCCATGAGTGACATGTTCTTCTATTCAGTAATTCCATTCAGTTCAGGCGTGTACGACATTGTACACTGATGTTTTATCCCATGTTCAGTGAGAAATGCATTAAAATCAAAAGACATATATTCTCCCCCTCGATCAGAATGGAGGGTACCCATTTTACATGCTAACAGATTTTTAGCCAAATCCAGAAACTATTTGAAGCACATAAACACTTTGGACTTTGCTTTCAATGGATATACCCATGCATGCATGAAAATTCATCAATGAAAGTCACAAAGTAAAGATAGTTCCCAAAGGAAGGTGTCTGCATAGGCTCACAGACATCACTGTGTACAAGTTGCAATTTCCGAGTAGCTCAAACTGAACCATCTTTTGGGAAGGAGAAATCCTGCATTTTGCCCAAAATATAGCCTTCACAGGCATGTTTACCAGTTGCCTCAAGTTTGGGCAAAGAGGACACCATTTCAAATTTCTACAAGTGTAGCAAACTAGCAAAATTCAGATGACCAAAGCATACATGCCAAAGCTTTGCATCTAACATAGCATGTGAATCTTGAACTGCACATGTTGAGTCATTCATAGATTTTGCATAATCTATGAGCTTATACAACCCACAACATAAAATGCCAGAAGCAATGTCGCCATTTGAGAGATCATGAACTGTACATCCATCATCAACAAATTTCATGACCAAGCCAATCTTGGTTAATGTTGAAACTGATAACATATTTTTCTTGATCCTTGGCACAAATAAAGCATCTAACAATGTAAAAGAACTACCATCAGTAGTGTCAGAATGATCTTAGCAACTCCCATAATAGGATAAGAGAAGTTGTTGGCACATGTGATAATATTCCCTGTAGAGGTAGGCTCAAGTGAAGTGAAGAAACTGCACTGCAAGGTAATATGTTTGATTGCCCCACTATTAAAGTACCAAACATATGAGTCTATTGTAGACATACACCATTCATGTGAAAATGGGTCATAACTGCAAATAGTAGTAAATGACCATTCTTAATTCGGTACTAGATTAGCAAACTCTGTTTTGGGTGTAGAGGCCTCTACAACAATCATTCTATCCTCTTTCTTATTTGCCTCTTTTACAACCAATTTTGGATAACTCTTTATGACATGATCATTTCCTTTATAGAATTCGCAAAACAATTTTTGCTTTTCTATTTTCTTCTCATCTCTGTCATGCTCCTTTGATTGTGTAAAATTAGCAAATTTTTGCTTACTAGTAGAAGAGCTCCGTTTACCTTTGTCCTTCTATCTAGCCAAGAAACCTTGATCTAAAACATGCATAATGGACCTATTATGCCTAGACTAATCTTGCAACATAACAGAGACTAACTCCTTAATTGTTAAGGCATTTGGATTGCCTTTCATCAATCGAAGAGTAGAAGCAAAACTCTGATGTGAATCTACAAGACCATTAGAACAATCTGCACAAGTGAACTATCATGCAAGACTTCATAAGCAAAAATCAACTGCTCTTTCAAATCTTTGATCCTAGTAAAAAAAGTTGTCCATGGAATCTTCTTCATTCATGTGCTCACTCTCCAACTGTTTTCGAAGGTAAGCAACACAAGCCTCATTCCTTGCCTGATATAAAGTGGTAAGTGTATCCCAAACATCCTTTGCTATTCTGCAAGAGCAAATGTTGGGAATAATGGCATGTTTGACAGACATGGCTATCAATGCATGTGCCTGAGCATCTCTGCCATCCCAACAAATTTGCTCTTTAGTAGGTGCAACAGGAATTACAACACGAATAGGAACCTGAAGAATATCATCATCTTCAATGCCATTTGCATCACCTTCAACAACTATGTTGTTGACATATTTAGGTAGTGATGTGTGTGAACACACTAGGACCACTGGGGCACTTTTTCTCCTCTTTAACAGGTTTTTTCCCCTGGCTTGTATATACGCCTATTACCCTAATGTTTATCTTATCTTTTGTACATTCTAGTGGTAATACATTCAGTATTGTGTGTTGTGCTCCAAGCTTCTTCTTCTTCCTTGTGCTGTTTGCGTGCTTCTGCAGACCTCGAACTCCAACATTGGTATCAGAGTAAGTCTCCGTTTCATCTAGGGCATCGTCAACACCTCTCCGGTTACAGTCTCAAAATTGCACAAAATTTGGTGAGCATCTCGTTTCAGCATCCAAATGCACTATTCATAGTGCGTGTGCAAGCTATTTCATCTTTTCTGTGCCAAAGATATATACAGGTTTCAGTTCGCTAGTATAAGCGTCTCAAAGTCTGCTACAGGTTTAGTAGAACTCGACAGGGTAGTTCTTTTCAACTTTTTGAGATACATTCAATTTTTCGCATCAGTGCATTTTAGTCAGCGGCCATGGCTGAAAGAAGTGATGTATTTCGTATATTGGTTGTTGAGGATAAGTTGGATGGTACGAATTACCCATTGTGGGCTTACATGATGTGTCATGTGTTGGCTGCCAAAGGATTGTGGAATATTTTGCAGGGTGTTGAAAAACATCCTATTACACCTGCAAATACAAGTACTGAAGCTCATGCTGACAGCATTGAAGATAACGATATTCTTCATGTTCATGTTCATGTTGTAGTTTCTGCTGCACCTACTGCAAAGCAAATTTGTTGGGATGGCAAAGATGCTCAGACACATGCATTGATAGCCTTGTCTTTCAAATGTGCCTTTATTCCTCACATTCGCTCTTACAGAATAGCTAAGGATGCTTGGATACACTTACCACATTGTACCAGGCTAGGAATGAGGCTTGTATTGCTTACCTCCAAAAATAGTTGGAGAGTGAGCATATGAATGAAGGTGATTCTATGGACAAGTTTCTAACAAAGATCAAATATTTGAAGGAACAATTTATTTCCACTGATGAAGTTATACCAGATAGCTCACTTGTGCAGACCATTCTGAATGGTCTTCGTGATTCATATCATAGTTTTGCATCTTGATGATGTAATATCGGACATTAATATGAAGATTCTTGATCTTTTATACTTCATGGGCCATTGTTGGGACGTAGGGATGTTTGGGTCCATGAGTCGATATGGGAACTATTAGTTCTGACCATTGTGGAACCACTTTTAGGTTGAAGAGATAGACAGATGGGATCAACATTTACTCCATTAGGCTATTTTCCATTGATGATCCTCAAAAGATGAATGACATGGATGTGAATACTCCCTTTTTTTAACCACCACCTTGAAATACTCCATAAGGAGTAAAAATCATCTTACGAATCCACCTGTGTTGCATGGCTTGTTAACCAAGTAGAGAAGTGCAAGGTGGTCCACAAAAGCTTTGCACTTATTATCCATTAAAGAATGGCAATATTTCTTCACTACGTAGACCACTTGTGTTGCATGAATTGTTAACCAAGTAGAGAAGTGCAAGGTGGTCCACAAAAACTTTGCACTTATTGTCCATTAAAGAATGGCAATATTTCTTCACTACGTAGACCATCCCAAGGCTCTTCATCATGTAGTTGTGTAATTCCTTGGAGCACTATTAAACCATTTGCTAACATAGCTAATTGGGAAGTCTAACTTGCCTCCTATTGGTTGAGCAAGGATACAACCTATCACAAATGGAGACGTCAACATGAATGTGCGATGGTTTGCTCCAATCTAATTCTTTCAAGATGGGTGCACAAACTAAGCATTTCTGTAGTACTTCAAAGGCTTCTTGAGATTTGTTTGTTCATTCAAAATTCGAGAGTAACCCATATATTGATGACCGCACACATGTCTATGAACCTTTTATATTAGCCACAATGGTCCATAAAAGCTTGTAGTTCCTTCGCATTTTTGGGTCTGGGTAACTTAGGTATCACCTTTATTTCATCTTCATTTGTGGAGGTGCCATGCTTGGACACTGTGATTGAGTATCTTTTCGTGTCATACCATGAACTCACACTTTTTAGGGTTTAGCTAGATTTTGTATACTCTACAAACATATTGAAGATAAGTTGGAGATTGGGTATGTGATCTACCCGTCTTTGGGAGTATGCACATAAGTCATCTATATAAATTTCAAGGCATTTACACAAGAATTCCTTAAATACATGGCACATTAATTTATTGATTTCTTCCTTGATTTGGTAGAATACATGTCATTGTAGGTGTATGGTCTTTGTTTAGAGGGCTTGCCTTTTGGGGTTATGGGTATGCTATGTGCACAAATGGTTAGTTCCACACCCTTTAGGTTATTGATATTCTCTGAATAACTCCACCAACCCTTCTTCTTAACCACGAGATAAGTCATTTACAATATGGAAGCATAATTCCTCTCTTTTTATAACAATAATGGATTTTTTAGTGTCTTCCTTGTTTTCATAAGCCTCCCTCTCTTGTTTTGGGTTTGGCCATCATGAGATTTTGTTACTCTACTTGATACCTTTTAAAATGTTTAGGTACTTTAATTGTATTTGTAAAATAGGTATCATGAGCCTTTTCCTATTATGATGGTAGTCCATGAGACCCATGTCTTAGATATATTCTTCTTTTCACACTCTTCTTCTTGGAAAACCGAACCTCTTCATTGCTAGTGATGCCCTTCTTCATTGTCGAAAATTGTTAATTGTTGTTTGTTCACAAAAACTTCCATTGTTCCATTACACCCAAACTATGATCCATTCGAAGGGATCGAGGTGTAGTCGGGATCTTCAATTGGCTTTTTGGGACTTTATCTCATTTGCTTGACACATTCACAAGTGGGGGTCATCATGAACTCATGAAGGTTGGCTATGATCATCATTGTGCGAAGTTTCCTCATCCCATTGTTATGGATGGCATTCCATTTAATATGTGATATATTGTGATAGGTGGCATCTTTTAGATTCCCTACCCATGGTAGTTGCTTGATTTTGTAAAGAAAGGTTTTCTCCTTCCAAACCTTGAACTACCTTGAGTTTTCTTAAGAAGAGTCTTAGTGAGAACATCTCATAGTTGCTAGCCTTACCAAATTCACAAATGATCAAGGTTTGGGTGATTTTTGTGCCACAAGTTTTTGAGGGAACCCTTTTGGTAGGCCTATTGGTCATTCATAGTGGCCATCTATCAATTTTAACTACATTTGGGTAGGTTGCAAGGTTGGTTATCCATTTTTTCTTATAGTTTTTTAGTAGCTAGGGCTATTGTAGTGCTCGAGTCTACAATAGTGCTAGTAATGTTGTTATAACTAATTGGTAAGGGAGTGTTCCCTTCATCTCCTTTGCTAAAGCTACCTACCTTATCAATTGGTATTTGATGAACCTTGGAGTTGGTCTGAACTTCCTCTACTTCTTGGAGTTGTTGGGCCATTTCCTACAATAGGTGAGGCTTTAACTTTGGTAGCTCTTTCAATTATGAGAGTGTATTGGATTTTTTCGTTTCAACTCTTCCACATATCTTAGTATCAGTTTTGAGTTTTTGCATATGTTCATATTTTCCTATGTATATGGGTAAAGATAATAAATTCAACGTAATATCATTGAGGGAACACTATTCTATATGCTCAGCTCAATGTGTCTCCATCATGACTTGTTCCTTAGAAAAGTTCAATTTAGTGAATGGTGGCTTTCTGTATGCTTCCTTGAGCCACTGTGGTTGTTGCACTCTTTCCCATAATCCTTGGGGCCATGAGTGTTCCCTGTTTGGGATAAATATCTCCTCTTCCTCTATCCTTTGTTTTAGGAAATTTTGGCTCTAACGGTTGGGCCATTTGGCGTTGTTTTGGGGCTAATGTGTTTTAAGTGTTCTTGTGGTACTTGAGTGGGAAGATTCACATTAGATAGCTTCTCTAGTGAAGATTCTACAAATTCAATCATTTTCTTACACAGCAAATCATTCCTTCTCTAAATCCCCTCATGGATAACACTTTTCGTGTTCTTTGATATATTTGATGGGTACTATGTTTTTAGGACGTGATTTTTACACTCCTAACATTGGTTGTGCAAGGTCTGGGATTGCATATTCGGATTGTCTTCAAAATTGAGTGTATGCATATGATTAAGGCCTAGAAGCATATCCATATCCTTGTGTGTATTGAGGCATCATATTGGTAGGACATTGAGAGGGATAAACGTATTGCACATGTGGGAGAGACACATGGTAGTAGGTGTTGTCTATAGTGTTGTTCCATTGGATGATTCATCGCCATCTGGTCATTTCCACTATGAATTGATTGTCATATTGAGCCCTATTTGAAGGAGGAAGATGTGCCAATTGCTGGGTACAAATGCACATAAAATGATCCCCTCCACATCGTAAACATCTCATCGGTTGCCTAATCCTATCTATTCCCAACTTTTTTTCTATATCTTCCACCATCTCATTGACTGAAGATGATGTGGAGAACTTAGTCTTGAATGCAAAGATCCAACATGAGCACATTATTTAATTTTGTGCTCTTTTCCATGTTGTCTTCTAAACTTATTCACTTCTGAGCATAGTTGGTCAAGGAGAATGGTTGCATACAAAAGGTAGCGGTCCTTAACACTGGTTAATTTGTGTAAAAAGTATGCCATGAGATATCTCGTCACTGGGCTAGTCCCTAGCTCTACATCGTGCAACATAGTGCTTAAATATCCTTGTTCGAGTCTCATCATTTCAATGTTCTCTTGCTTGAAACTACTCATCATTGGTAACATTTTATGTCTCACTCCTACTTGACCAAAATCAACAATGACTGCTTGAAAGAAGTCATTAACATTTTTGAAGTATTCGATTTTCAAGTTCTGAAACCCTACTAGTACTCTACCAAACAAATTGAGTCCAAAAACATTAGACTAGGTGAAAAAATCATTGTGTTTTTCAACCATCAACACTTGTCAAAACTCGACTTCATGTTCTCATGGATATTCTCCCTCATAGTATTCATGCATATATGTTTGGATACTTGTGAGGGTTGAATCCTCCTTCCTAAGTGAGGCCAAAACATGGGTAGCCAAATTAAGGCGAAATCTATGACATTCCCTGGAGCATTTGAGGATGTTGCATTACTTGTGTGTGTAGAAGGCACTATAGGCCTAAAAAAAATAGTCGTTGGGTGGTATCATTGGTTGACGACTGGTTGTAGTTACTAGTGGATTTTTCGTTTTTGGTGTGATTAGTATGAACGATGGTGTTTGATAGAAAGGTAGTGTTTGGAGTTTAAATCCACGATTAGAGATAACTACTCTTCTAGGCATACCATCCACAAATATTGGTGAGCCGTTGTGGGTGTAGAGAGGAGAGGAGTGTATCGGAAGTGAGGTAGGCCCAAATAGTAGTCATAAGTAATTTCCAAGACCTTTCTAACACTTAGAACCTTATCATAGACACACTTGGACCAAAAGAATAGAGAAGAAATGAGGAGCAGTTTAGAAGAGTGATTGCTGAAAACTTACTAATGAATATAAAATTTTTCTTAATGGAAGTTTAAAATGGTGAGATTTGTTGGAGTTAGACGTCTGCGGAAGCACGCGAACAGCACAAGGAAGAAGAAGAAGCTTGGAGCACAACACACAAGACTTAATGTATTACTAGAGAATGTACAAAGATAAGTAGCCCATTAGGGCAATAGGTGTATATACAAGCCGGGGGAAAAAAACCTCCTAAAGAGGGAAAAAAGTGCCCCGGCGGTCCTAGAGTGTTCACACACATCACTACCTAAATATATCAACAAATCCCCCCTAGGAGTGATGCGGTGAACAAGGAGCTGGCACTCATGTATAAGGAAGTGCCGAGCTATGTGGAAATCACTCCACAAAAGGAAGTAAGCCCAAAGCTTTGCGGAAAGCTTCAAACTTCTCCCTAGGCAGAGCCTTCGTGAAAAGGTCTGCAATGTTTTCCTGCGTGGGCACATATGCCAAGCTGATCTCCCCAGCAGAGAACCTCTCCCTGACATAGTGATAATGCACCTCAATGTGCTTAGTGCGAGCATGGAACACAGGGTTCCTCGCAACTGCCAATGCGCTCTGACTGTCAGTGAAGATGGTGGTGGCAGAAGACTGGCCAACACCCAAATCAGCCATAAGGCGTCTGAGCCACACACACTCAACAATCGCTGTGAAAGCTGCCCTATACTCAGCCTCACAACTGGAAGTGGCCACAGTAGGCTGCTTCTTGCTCAACCAAGATATACATGAGCTACCAAGCATGAAGCAAAAACCACTGGTGGACACACGAGTGTCATAGCAACCAGCCCAATCTGAGTCAGAAAAAGCATGCAAATCTGGCAGTGGTGATCCCCCCTTGGGATAAAACAACCCAAGTAGCCGAGTACCACTCAAGTAGCGAAAGATGCGCTTAACCGCTTTCCAATGCGTGACTCCTGGGCAATGCATAAACCTGCTCATCTGTGAGACAGCAAACTGAATATCTGGCCGAGTAATGCATAAGTAAATCAAGCATCCAACAGCGTGCTGATAGAGAACAACATCAAATGCATCTCCAGCATCATGAAGACTCAATCGTAAACCTGTCTCCATAGGAGTGGCAATAGGCTTACAGTCTTCAAGGCCAAAACGCTGCAATAATGTGTCAATATATTTCGTTTGACGCAAAGCCATTCCACCATCAACTTGCATAAACTGAATGCCCAAATAGTGATGCAAATGCCCCAAATCAGACATCTCAAATGAGGCATGCAAATCAGCCTTGAAATCAGCAATATGCTTCTCAAGAGGACCAGTGAGCAGCATGTCGTCTACATAGACAACAATGATCAGAAGCACATCATTAGCACGCTTAACATATAAGGTGCTTTCAGTTGGACTGTTCTCAAAACCATGTGCAATCAGATAGGCATGTATCTTCTCATACCAAGCACGTGGTGCTTGCTTTAAACCATATAACGCCTTCTTTAACCTGCACACCTGGTTTTCATGCCCTTTCTGCACAAAGCCACGGGGCTGAAAAACATACACTTCTTCATGCAAGTCACCATTCAGAAATGCTGTTTTAATGTCCAACTGATGTACATTCCAACCATGATGGGCTGCAAGTGCACAAATGCTCCGAACAGTAGTCATACGGCATGTAGGTGCAAAGGTCTCATCAAAATCAATGCCTCTTTCCTGCGCATAACCCTTTGCAACAAGCCTAGCCTTATACCTGTCAACTGTACCATCAGGTTTACGCTTCAGCTTGTATACCCACTTAGTGCCAATGGCCTTCTTGCCAGGAGGCAAGTCACATAAAGACCATGTACCATTCTTCATTATAGCATCATATTCAGATTGCATAGCAGCCATCCAATTTTCTGAATTTTGTGCTTCATCAAAAGAAACAGGCTCATTCTCATCACAGAGACTAGATGCAGCCATAGCATAGCAATCTGATGCAAAGGAGGTACTATGAGAGCCTGAACGAGTACGATATGACAAAGGTGCATCTAATTTGCTGTCACGCAAAGTCTGCACCAGCCATTTTGGCATAGTTTTTGCCTGTTCAATATCAGCTCTCTCATCAACAAGTGCATCATGTAAATCTGCATCAGAAATGGAATGATCTGCATCATCATATGAAACCTGCAAAGGCTGAGAAGTTGCCTCATTAGGACCAGCACTAGCCTGTCCACCTGTAAAAAGAGGCATCAAAGTATCATACATGTCTTTGGAGCTAACAGATGTCTCCTTAGTACATGAAAGCAATGGCTGAATAGCATCTTCCACAAAGACAACATCACGGCTAACCAGAATGCGTTTAGTCTGTGGATGATACAGACGATAGCCTTTACTTTCAGAACTGTACCCAACAAAAATACATTTTACTGCCTTATCATCCAATTTTCTGCGATGTTGTTCAGGCACTAATGCATATGCCAAACAACCAAAAACACGCAGATGAGCAACAGATGGCTTGCGGTCATGCCAAGCCTCATATGGAGTGATAGACTGCAACGCTTTGGTGGGACACCTGTTCAGTACATATGCTGCACACATGACAGCCTCAAGCCAGAAACTATGTGGTAAAGCCTGACTTTTGACCATGCACCTCGCCATCTCCATGAGTGACCTGTTCTTTCGTTCAGCAACTCCATTCTGTTGAGGTGTATACGGCACTGTACACTGGTGTTTTATCCCACGTTCAGCCAGAAATGCATTAAAATCTGAAGACATATATTCCCCCCCTCGATCAGAACGGAGGGTGCCCATTTTACATGCTGACAGATTTTCAGCCAAAACCAAAAACTGTTTGAAGCACATGAACACTTCGGACTTTGCTTTGGGTGGGTATACCCATGCATGCCTGGAAAAATCATCAATGAAAGTCACGAAGTAAAGGTAATTTCCAAAAGAGGGTGTCTGCATAGGACCACAGACATCACTATGTACAAGCTGCAATTTCTGCATAGCCCGAACTGAACCATCTTTTGGAAAGGAAGAACGCTGCATTTTGCCCAAAATACAGCCTTCACAAACATGTTTTCCAGGTGCCTCAAGTTTGGGCAAAGAAGACACCATTTCAGATTTCTGCAGGCGTAACAAACTAGCAAAATTCAGATGACCAAAGCGTGCATGCCAAAGCTTTGCATCTGACATAGCCTGAGAATCATGAACTTCACATGCCGAATCATTCACAGATCTTTCATAGTCTATGAGCTTATACAGCCCACGACATAAAATGCCAGAAGCAATAATCACATCGCCATTTGAGAGATCATGGACTGTACACCTGTCATCAATGAATTTCACAACCAAGCCAATCTTGGCTAATGCAGAAACTGATAACAGGTTCTTTTTGATCCCTGGCACAAATAAAGCATCTGACAAAGTGAAAGAACTACCATCAGCAGTAGTCAAAATGATCTTACCAACTCCCATAACAGGATAAGAGGAGTTATTGGCGCATGTGACAGTATTCCCTGTAGGGGCAGGCTCGAGTGAAGAGAAGAAACTGCGCTGCGAGGTAATATGTTTGGTCGCCCCACTGTCAAAGTACCAAACATCTGAGTCTACTGCAGACATGCACTGATCATGAGAAGATGGGTCAAAACTGCAGACAGTAGTAAACGCCCATTCTTCTTCCTGCACAAGATTTGCAGACTCTGTTTTTGGTGTTGAGGCCTCTGCAACAACCATTCCAGCCTCTTTCTTCTTTGCCTCTTTAGCAGCCAGTTTTGGACAGTTCTTTATAATATGATCATTTCCTTTACAGTACTTGCAGAACAATTTCTGCTTTTCTGATTTCTTCTCATCTTTATCCTGGTTCTTCGATTGTGCAGCATTTGCAGATTTCTGCTTACTAGTAGAAGAGCTCCATTTTCCTTTGCCCTTCTGACTAGCCAGGAAAGCTTGATCTGCAACACGCATAATGGACCTGTTCTGCCTGGACTGATCTTCCTGCAACAAAACAGAGACTAATTCCTCAAATGACAAGGCATTCGGATTGCCTTTCATCATCAATCGAAGAGTAGAGGCAAAACTCTGATATGAATCAGGAAGGCCATTCAGAACGGTCTGCACAAGTGAGCTATCTGGTATAACCTCATCAGCAGAAATCAATTGTTCCTTCAGGTCTTTTATCTTTGTAAGAAAACTGTCCATAGAATCACCTTCATTCATGTGCTCACTCTCCAACTGTTTTCGGAGGTAAGCAACACGAGCCTCATTCCTAGCCTGGTACAAAGTGGTAAGTGTATCCCAAGCATCCTTTGCTGTTCTGCAAGAGCGAATGTGAGGGATAATGGCACGTTTGACAGACAAAGCTATCAATGCATGTGCCTGGGCATCTCTGCCATCCCAACGAATCTGCTCTGCAGTAGGTGCAACAGAAACAGCAGCACGAACAGGAATCTGCGGAATATCATCTTCGACACCATCTTCATCAGCTCCAACACCTGTATTTGCAGTACCTGTCGTTACAGGTGTAACAGGACGTCTTTCAACACCCTGCACAATGTTCCACAATCCTTTTGCAACCAGTACATGTCGCATCATATAAGCCCATAATGGGTAGTTGGTACCATCCAACTTATCCTCAACAGCCAACATACGGAATACATCACTGCTTTCAGCCATGGCCGGTGACTAAAATACCTTGATGCAGAAAATTGACTGTATCTCAAAAAGTTGAACGGAACTGCCCAGACGAGTTCTGCTAGACCTGTAGCAGACTTCGAGACGCTTAAACTGGCGAACAGAAACTGGTATATACCTTTGGCACAAAAGGACGAAATAGCCTGCACAAGCGCTGCGATAGTGCGTTCGGAGGCCGAAACGAGCTCAGATCGCGATTTCGGCACCACATAGCGAAGCTATTTTGATCTAGGAAACACCCTGAGTATGCTCACCAAATTTCATGCGAATCTGAGACTGCAAACGGAGGAGTGTCGACGGCGCCCTAGAAGAAGCAACGACCTGCTCTGATACCAATTGTTGGAGTTAGACGTCTGCGGAAGCACGCGAACAACACAAGGAAGAAGAAGAAGCTTGGAGCACAACACACAAGACTTAATGTATTACTAGAGAATGTACAAAGATAAGTAGCCCATTAGGGCAATAGGTGTATATACAAGCCGGGGGAAAAAAACCTCCTAAAGAGGGAAAAAAGTGCCCCGGCGGTCCTAGAGTGTTCACACACATCACTACCTAAATATATCAACAAGATTGATACACTAACGCAAGTCCAAGAAAATATTTTAGTGATCCAACGTCACTAATTTTGAACTCCTTCATTATCTGATTCTTGATCTGCTTGATGCCATTAGCATCATTACCTGTGAGTATGATATCATCAACATATACACATAGGTATATTACCTCTGAATTACTTCTCTTGATGAACAAATAAGTATCTGCTTTACTCATGATAAAACCTTGATCCTGAAGATATGTAGTCAACCTATGGTTCCATGCCCTAGGTGTCTGCTTCAATCCATAAAGATCTTTTTTCAATTTACATACATATGTTACCTTGTTTGGATCCTCATAGCTAGGAGGTTGAGACATGTACACCTCCTATGAAATCCAACCATTTAGAAATGCATTTTTTACATCCAACTGATACATGTTCCAATTCTTTGATGCAGCCACACTTACCAATACCCTGATGGTTGGCATTTTGGCGACAGGTGAGAATGTTTCTTCATAATCAACTCCTTGGGTTTGTGCAAAACCCTTGGCCACAAGTCTAGCTTTGTATCTGCTTATTGATCCATCATAATTCATTTTGATCTTATAGATCCATCTAGAACCAATTAGCTTCATAAACTCCTTCTTTGGTACTAGTTCCCAAGTATCAGTCTCCTTGAGTGCTTCAATTTCCTCATCCATGGCTTCCTTGCATTTTGCCTTTTCATATGATGATGATTCTTCAAATGATAAGTTTTTTTCAAGATAAACAGAGTGCTTAGTAACTAAGGAAGTGTCATACCCATATCTGATAGGCTTATTGCTCTCCCTTTATGATCTTCTGATTGCTTGGTTGGATGATTCAGGTATATCTTCTAGCTTCTTCATCTTGACTTTGCCTTTGGACTTCCATGCCTTGAACTCTTCTAGGTTGATGATGTCCTCATCATCTGAATTGATGTCTCCATTCTGAGTAGGCTCCTGCTTACTGAGGCTTGGAAACTCCTCTTCCAAGTCATAAGATAGCTTTACTTTCCTGCATTCATTATCAAACCAAGAGTCATTCTCATCAAAGACAACATCTCTACTGACCATGAATCCTTTGTTTGAAGGATTGTAGAACCTGTATCCTTTCTGATTCAAGTCATACCCTATGAAGAGGTACTTCTCTGCCTTAGGGTCTAGCTTACTCCTTATCTGAGAAGGGATATGCACATAAGTAGCACATCCAAAGATCCTGCAATGGTCAAGTGAAGGTCTTCTACCATGCCATGCTTCATATGGGGTCATCCCATCAAGAGATTTAGATGGCAACCTGTTTCAAGATAAGTGGCAGTAGATACACTCTGCCCACAAGTAGTTAGGTAATTTTTTCTCATTTAACATTGATCTAGCTGTTTCAACTATTAATCTATTTCTCCTTTTTGCCACCCCATTTTTCTCAGGGGTATACGTTGTGGTAATTTCTCTCTTGATTCCTCTGTCCTGCAAGAATACATCAAACTCACTCACCTCCTCCATCTTACCTTAGTCTCTTTGGGTTTCTCCCTGTTTGGTTCTCAACAAGTGCAAGATACTTTTTAAAGCAACTGAATACTTCATCTTTGTGCTTCATAAAGTACAATATAGTCAACCTACTATAATCATCAATGAAAGATACATAATACCTTGATCCAGAGATTGAGGGATCCTTACTTGGTCCCCATACATCTATATGGACAAGCTCTAGGTAGTCCTCATGCATGTAGCCTTTCCTTGAGAAGGGTAACCTGTGAGATTTTCCAAACTGACAAGCACCACATTTATAAATCATGTGTTGCTTGGATACATTAGGTATCCCAATCACACATTGATCTCTACATATATGTTTTAAGGTTCTTTCACCAACATGCCCTAATCTCTTATGCCAAATTTCAAGCTCTGATAATGTTTGATCTTTGTAACTATAAAGTGCAATGTTCCTTGTATCCTCAAATTCAAAAGTGAATAACCTACTTGTCTTTTCTCCTTTGGTAATTCTCTTGAATCCATGTTGGGGATCCTCCACAAATGCTCCATATTGGTTGAACCTGATCTGCAAACCCTTTTCCACAATTTGTCCAACACTCATCAAATTCTTGGTAATTGTAGGTACATATAGAACCCTACTCAACAAATTCTTGTTTCCATCAGAGGTCTTAACATTTCCTACTTTAATCACTGAGTGCTTGGTGTCATCACCTGTTTGTACATGATGTTTGCCTTTTTGTTTCTCAAGGTCAGAGAGAAGAGCTACATTGTCTGCCACATGGTTTGAGCATCCTGAATCAATGTAGAAGAGATGGTCATCATTTATACCTAGTTTTGAAGTCATGTTCATAATCAGAAGAGAATCTTCTTTCTCCTCTGTGTAGTTGTTGTAATCTTTCCTTGATTTGTAGCCTCCTTGGTAGTTGCTATTGTAGTTGTTGTTGTAGTTGTTGTTGTATCCTTGATGGTGATTGAATCTTCCTCTTTACTGTGTATATCCACCTCTTTGGTATCCTCTATCAATTGATTCTTGAAGTTCTTGTAACACTCATCTATAGTATGATTTGACGATCCACAAATATTACATGGTGAGGAGTTATAGGTTCTCCCCCTACCTTGCTTACCTCCTCTGCCCCTTCCTCTTGAGGTTCTACCTCTCCCTGCATAGTTGGCTTGGGAGGTAGTTCCTTCATCTTAAACTTTCTTGTTCTTCCCTTTGGTTTCATGGGTAAATATTTTCCCCATGAGAGTGGCAAGGTCTGGAATCTACATGTCCATGTACAAGTCCATGGCAGTTGTGAAGCTTTCCCATTTATCATCAGCTTTAATACCATTGATTACTTGTCTTACAATCTGCTCCTCTTCAATTTCTTCTCCTATGCTTGCCAATTGATATGCTACATCTTTGACTTTGGTCACATACTGTGAGATGCCTTGCTTGGATTGCTTTCTTTGAGTGGTAAACTCAATCCACAATTGGTTCTTCCTAGCCCTTGTGTTGGAAGAGAAATAAGAAAACATTGTTTCCCAAGTCTCTTGGGATGTCTTATAGTTCCTAATATGTGGAAGAAGAAAATCAAAGATTGAGTTAAGTAAGTAGGACCTTGCTAATGCATCCTTGGCACGCCATGTGTTGAGTCTTTCATGCTCCTCTCTTGTAGGTTGTCCTTTGCTTTTGAATATGGGCATCTCCTCATCTCCTGAGATGTATCCATAGAGACTCCTTCCTTGCAAGTATGTCTTCATCCTCAAGGACTATGCTTGATAGTTTTTCCTGTCCAATTTATCTATGAAAGAAGGAAAACCATCTCCCATTTAACCTTAACTTTGCTCTGATACCACTGTTGGGAAAGATGGATGGACACTCTAAGAAATGAGTAGGTACTGACAGATCCTGCTTTGTACCAGCCCCTAGTAGCTTCAGAGTTGAGTTGTGGACCCTCTTATCTCTCCAATGACACTATACAAGTTCCTATGTACTTTGGAAATGATGTGAGAAATAATTGAACCAAAACAGACTACTTCCAAGTTGAAGGATTAATGAAAACCTTCTATTTTGTTCACACACCTGTTGCTTGTTATGCTTAGTGCTTCCAGTACAATAGGATTCGAAAAAATCCTTTTAGAGGTATCTGGTTGCCTTAGTAAGCTAATGATTCCAAGTGGAATCACTTAAAATGATGCACTATACATAGAGCAATCAACTTAGCAATTGAATCATTACCCCCAATTTTTTAGGACCTCTATAGAGTTTGACCAGTGAGTGCTTCCACACACTTTTCTCCAAATTGGGTGAATGGATTGTCTTCGAATTTTGTGAGCATGTAGATAATGTGGAGCTAATTCCAATAAGCTATAGAACATTGAAAATCATGAAGAGATGACTGAGATATGAGCAGTACAAGTTGACAGTTATGAATGACTATAACAAAGAGATCATAGATGAGCAATGTAGATCTATTGTATTAATGAACAATTTTGTACAAGATCATAGGCTTGAAAATCATAGAATAATGATGGTGAGTAGTGTAGGCTAAAATGTAGACCTCACCTCTTACAATATGGCAATGGAGAACTCGGGAATGAAGTCATATATCCGCAACTTTTACATGTTACCTTTTATAAGTGCTACATTCAAATTTTGAATTTGAATTCAACTTTTGGCTCTCTCTAAAAGTAATCCACCAATCTAGTAGATATTCCCTCAATTGAAGTCGTTACTTTTCAACTAATAAACTCCACGAGTTTAGTGGTGGTTACAATGATTCTCTCAAGTCAAAATGACTTTTACAAATGGTAAAGATAAAGGATCTTCTTAGCAATGGTTTTCATGGAGCTTCAATTATTGATGAACTTCTAGCCAAATGTGTAGGCTTGAACTTTGTACCAACACCTATCTCATAGGTTTGGGAGGTGTGGAAACCCCTTTTTTGGGCGAGGTGGAACTTTCCATCTACCTTCAAGATGTTCCAATGAAAGTGAAAATGCTAGTGTGTCACGATGAGGACCTTACAGAGCCACTTGTCTTGGGTCAAGATTGGATTTACGACCATGCAGTCAACTTGAACCTAAGAAGTCAACTTCTTCAAGTTTGGGTACAAGAACAATGCATCACATTAGAATTAGAGAATTGCATGCTCACGAATCTAGATGTCACACATTCTCTTAGTTCTTCTAGGACTAATCTTAGCAAAAAAGATATTGTATGTGTCAAAATCTCTATGTTCCAGAACAACTCAATCATGGAAGAACAGGCTCAAAGATAAGCGGACTCCTCCTCTTGTGCAAAGACTAATGCTGCCACAACCACTCAACCACAAAAGCAAGCAAAACAGTACAAGACAATCACCATATCAAATAGACAAAGAGCATTCA
Source organism: Ceratopteris richardii (assembly GCA_020310875.1). NCBI lineage: Eukaryota > Viridiplantae > Streptophyta > Polypodiopsida > Polypodiales > Pteridaceae > Ceratopteris > Ceratopteris richardii. Next base: position 85,722,464 of record CM035418.1, on the reverse strand, counting down.
AGATGAAAGAATTTTTGGGCATGAAGTAGATCTAGGTACCAAAAGGAAAGTGACCACTAGCCTTTCCAACACAATTCCCACCCATGCAAGACAACCATGGGAAGACAAGAACCAAGCCACCATGACCAGCTCAACGAGAAGGTCTCCGAAAAATTTGGGTGCCTAAGAAATTAGCTGCAGCAAGGGCAATCACACATGTGGGTACCCAAGAAACTTTTACATGCACAAAGACCTATGCTCTCCACCATGCAAAAGGTCTCAACAAAGCAGTCAAGGAGAGAAAAGGGTGAGAACCGAGCACAGAGACCAAAAGAAGATAAACTCACCCCTTCGCAAACGTAAGAAGACTTTCATCAAGGATATGGGTTTGGAAGCCGAAAGCATCAGTAGCACCCACAAAAAGAAAGCACCAACCACGAGGAATACAAAATTTAAGCAACCAACCAAAGATGAAGAAGTCAACAAGGACTTGTACGTAGCCCAACCCTGTTCTGAAATGGGTCCCTAAAATCAGTTGTCCTTTTAACATCCAATGGATAACTCCAATAAAGGCTGCATCAACATTTGCAAGAACATTAAAAGCCTCAATGTGCAACAACCATGTGCCTTTGGCATAACCTTGTCTTTTGCACCATTGAGTTCATGCATTTCCATAGTATGCATTAATATAGGGGCACATTACATGGCTGTGCATGGACACAATTGAGAAATCCCAGGCACACAAGGCACACTTGACATATGTAAAATTGATACTAACCTCTTTCTTCTTGTTTTCTGCCATTGTTCCAAAAAAGGAAAAAAAAGAGAGGAAGCCAAAAAGACCAAGAGAGGAGACATGACCACGTGCAGGAGGAATCTCATCAGTGAACCATCAACAAGGACTTCCATCAGCAAGAAAGACAAGCCAATGGTCAATCACCATGATGGGCATGCAACACGAAGAATGAGGAGCGATGGACCTTTCACTATGGTAAGGATCGCCTACTTCGACAACACCATAACCATGATAGATTAGGAAAACTCTTTGTGAGCATACCCTTGAGCACTTTGCTCAAGACCCCATTTCTTTCACCATACTCCTTCCAATGCATTTCTCAAGTACGCATGCATAGGGCCACATTATGAGGCCATGCACAAGGCACATATCTTGTTCAACCCATGCACTAATGCACTTACCCATCATCCAGTATGGGTTACAAGTACTTGGCATGAAAACTATGAAAGCCATCTTTGGAAGAACCAGAGGACATCAAGGTGACAACAACAAGCGCAAGGAAGCAATCCCCCACCAAGAGTTGCTCATAATCAACATTGATCACCTCTTTTGAGTAGCTAACAATTTTGGAAAACTCACAACTCCACCATCAAGTTGGAATACAAGGAAGAAGTACATACAAAGGGACTACAACCTTCAAGGGCTAGCAGTGACAAAATGAAGAACTAGACAACTGACCAAGCTACATTTGGAAGATGGACTGCTCTTGTTGGTACATGATGGACACTACCTCTCCAAGCACTACATGGAACAACCCTTACAACAAGGGTCTGTCAGGGACGATAGATTTTAGAGGGGGGAGTGTTGACACTCAAGGTTAAAGAAAAAGCATGGAAATGCATCAAGGAAGTGGAAACACAAGAAGGAGGAGCATGTAGGGAGCTGCAAGAAGCACATGTCAAATTCTCATAAGAAATCCCTATAAAAATAGTGATTTTTAAAAACCATTGTAAATACCATTTTCCATTTTTCAACTCCATTTTTTTCACGATGAGGATTCCTCGAGCTTGAAGAGTATTAGAACTATCATCCTACAAATTTTCATAATTTTTAGACTCCGACTGAGCCCCCAAATAAGCCTTGAAACCTATTTTTTAACTAGGCCGGACACTAGGTCTGGATAGGGCCAAAAGCACTCAAAAAACTATAAAAAGGGCTAGAGAGCTCATTTTTGAGGTTAGCTTGTTAGAGATTTGAGCTTTGTAAGAGAGTTCTTTTATAATCAAAGATCTTCCATTGTTCCACTCTTTGCTCTTACCTTGTACGTGTGTGTGTATGTGTGTGCATGCTTGTGTGCTTTCACTCACGCACTTGTGCCATCACTTGCCCACGGTCTTCATACCAGTCCTCATGTCTCCACGGATTGACATTTATGAGGTGAATCTCCTAATGTTGGTACTTACCATTGTGCTTGAGTGACATGCCCATTCACCTATACAGTTGTTCTTTCAATCCTTTCAATCAAGGGATATTAGACTTCCATCAAACTTCCCCATTAAGAAAAAAATATTCATCCTCAATGTGTTTTATGTTAAGGTTCTAATTCTCTTATGAGTTAAAGCTTAATCAAAGGTAGTTATTTGAGACATTATGGATAGTAAATAGCATATGTCTATGGCATATAGGGAGGTTCCATTTTAACTTATTTTCTTTATATCTTATTACTCTCTCACTTAATGTGTCAAAGAGAAAGTCTGAGAGTGTGTTACATTGTCTATGTTTACTTAAAATTATCAACTTCCATTTTATTTTGTATTGCCTCAGAAAATATATCCCTACGTTGATAATGCCAAAATAATTAATCATTAGTTCAAATCAAGAATTATAACTTTTATCTAATTTATAATCCTTCACCTAATCTTTACACCTTGTATCCAAAACATCCCAATGGACTTAATACTTATTCTATCAATTAGATTTTTACTTTCCTAGAGCTACAATGAGTGCTCCTATTATATAAAACAAAAAGCGCATTAGAATCACTCTATGGACCATTATTGAATGCACTACCGATTTGGGAAAACAATTTGATTTCGAAAGATCTAAAGGATGAAACAAATAACAACAAAGTCTAAAAACTAACCATATTCCCATCTTGGATTTTAACTTAGAGTTGCACATGATAGAATATGCTAGCCATACTCTTAGCCTCAAATGTGTGGTTTAACCATGAATATACAATTGAAAACTTCTATATTACTATTGCTGTAAGTAAGTAGACCTAACAATTTTACTAGAACGCTCAATTGTTGCACAATTTATCCAAAACACTTTTCCAATTTTTACACAATTTATCCAACACATCTTGATGTACTTAACTCATATTCTATTAATTAATTTTTTTTTATCTTTCTATTATGGTGGAGCTACATGAAGCGCTCACATTATAGAAAAATTTGCACATACATTTTTTATGCTAATGTAACATTATTGAACAAATTACAATGTTCCACCCAAATATATTTCCTAATTTAATTCTAACCAAGAATTCCAAACAATATGCACTAACTAGTTTTCCATCTTCAAACAATACCATGTGTAGCTCAGTGATGAGTAGCACCTGCTTTAATGTCAATCCGGGAAGACATGAGGATGGTATGAAGACCTCGAGCAAGTGAAGGCACAAATGTGTGAGTGAGAAGCACACCAACATGCACACACATACACACACACACACAACAAGAACAAAGAGAGTAAGACAATGGAATCACTTCTATTACAACCCAATTCTCATACAAGCTCAAAACTACAAGAAGCTGCTCAAAAATGAGCTCTCTAGCTCTATTTATAGTTTTTGACTAGCTTTGGCCCTATCCAGACCTAGTGTCCGGCCTAGTTAAAAATTAGGTTCTAGGGCTTATTTGAGGGCTCAAACGAGATCTAAAAAATATGAAAATTGGCAGGCAACTACTTCTAAGGCTCCCCAAGCTCGAGGACTCCTCGACTTGAACAAAATGGAGCTACAAAAAGATGAAACGGTATTTACAATGGTTGTTAGTGACGAGAATCACTTTTAAAATGATGTCAGGACTGGAAAAAAAAATGATGGGATGCCTCAGTGCTAGATCTGCATGTTTGCCCGTACTTGCTTCTTCCCGTATAATGCCAACACTCTCCCCCCCTAGCGTCTGTCGTCTCTGACAGACCTCTGCTCCGTGGTTTGGTCAATGTAGTTCTGGAGTATGTCGGTTGCCAATTCTTGTTCTTTGATCCGTAGTCCCCTGACCAAATCTCTTTGCAGGGCATCCCAATTAACTGCACCAGGCATGTCAGGTTGGGGTGTGGTGTAGAGGTCTGAGTGCATTGTCTGTTCGCACGCGAATAGTTGTAGCAAGTGGGTTGGGCGTGGCGCGAACACTTTCGAGTGTGCTTCCCAGAAGCCCGTGGTGAACATGTCATCAAATGTTTGCTTGTAGCAAGCAGGGAGATATCTTATTCATGCATGCCAAGCATAAGCCACTCGGATACTCGGGGTCGTGCTCATGTCATAAAGTAAGTCATAGTTACCATTTATGAAGCCCGAAATTGGCGGCTGGATGTGACGTACATTTCTAAAAGTCTTCAACACCACTTGCATCATGTCCAAAATTTTGAGCATCATCTGCACGATGACATCTGGCATGGGGTGGAGGCGTGGCATCCAATGTCTGATGGTAGCCATCATTTATGCTACTGTGGGTGTGCCTGTTGGGGGTGCAATTGAGTGGTAATTGAGCCATTGTTTGCAATTTGCATTGTTATGAACCTTGATGGCAAACGCTTTCCATGATCTTCTTCTCTGCACTGGCCCAAAGCAAGGGTTATATTTCAAATGCATGGGAGCGTGATCCCATGTTCGTAGCATTTCTGGATAGGTCTCCAATAATTTCTGTCTCCAAATGGGTTGGAATATGGCCCCTTTTCTGGCTTCCTCTGGAATATCCTCTGGTTCGAACTGTGTTGCAAAGGAAGGATGCCTATTGGTGACTCTTTTGATCTCTGCATTGTAGTATGCCAATAGTACAAAATAGGGCTTATACTGTAACTCTGAACTAGTTATTAGTCTTCTAGAGGCGAGGTGCCTAAAATATTCTGATTGCAGTATGGTTTCTTCAATGGTCCTCATGGCCAGCATTTGAGTGGAGATATGTTCCTCATGAGTTGTCCCCATTTCTTCTACCTGTTTCATCCATGCCGAAGGGGGTTCCTCATATGTGTCTTGTCCTTCCTCCGTGATTCTCCCTCCTGGAAAGGGTTGAGGCTCATAGTTGTCTTCAAATGTTTCTTCCACTGGAATGATAACTGCTTCTTCTTCTATTGGTTGATCAGGTGGAGAGGGGGGTTGTTCATACTGTAACAACTTGATCTTTAATTCTGCCACTTGTTGTCGTAGCTCAAGTACCTCATTGGCCGTGGAAGAGTCTGGCTCTGGTGAAGTAGCAGCATTGACCACTTTTCTTGGTTTTGTCATGTGTGGTATAAGCCTTGGTTGTTTATGTAGTCCTTTTACTTGGTCGGCCAGCTGATCATGTGCTTCTAAGAGGTCGGCATAGGTTTCCAATATTTGTTGGATACTTTTTGAGGGTATGGCCCAGAAGCTAGCAGGGTCTATGGGTGCCCCTGGAGTATTTTCTATGGCGGCTTCGAGATTGTCTTGATTTTGTTGCTGTAATCTCCTGTTTTCTTCTTGGGTAGCTGATAGGTGACGACGAAGCAAAGCCATGTTTCTTTGTAGTCTAGCATTGCGTGCCAGCTGATCTCTGAGTTGTTCTTCCATAGCCTTACTCGTCTCCGTATACTTGGCTTCGAGCTCTGCATGAGATTGCTGGAGGGCGGTAACCTCTTGTTGTAATGTTGTATTACTCAACTCCAAGGCATTGACACGTGCCTGGAGGTGAGCCGACAATTTGCAAAGCTCATTGTTATTCTCTTCCAATAATCTACACTCCTGCTTAAGTTGTGTGGCAACTTCGAACATAGTGTCTAGTGCATGACTAAATGAGGTGGATGCAGGGGTAGAGGTGGAAAATGCAAGGGTTCGGGAAATGGGGAAGGGAAAAGTGGATGATGTGTCTACAGTGATTGGAAATGGTGATGTGAGTGAAGTGAAATGTGATGATGTTGGAACAACAGTGGTGGTGGGTGGTCCGGTGGATGGTGAAATGTCCATGGGATCGGACGTGATTGTGTGTGAAGTGTGAATAGTGAATATTGGAATGGTGGGTGGTGTGTTAGTGGTGGCCGTGAATGTGGGGGAGGTGGGTTGGGAAAGGGACTTTCTATTATGATTCTCAATTTGTTGCACTATATTTACAAGGTTTGCCAAGAATGGAGGTAGGGTGGTGTGTGTAGGTTCTGAGGAGGTTGAGTGGGGTACAGTGGGTAGGGGTTGGTAAGTCGGAAATGTGGTGGTGAAGGGAAATGGGTGTGTTAGTGTTTGGGTAGGGACATGTGGTTGTCCAAGAGCTGGTTGAAAAGAAGGGTGACCTATGATGGTTTGATGGGTGGCAGGATGACCTAAATGAGGTTGGGAAGAACCCGCAATGATAGGGGTAGAGACAGGTAAGGACAACAAGATGGTGGTGTGCGATATAGGTTCACTATGGGTGGACACTGGTTGTTTAGGAAGGCTAGTGGCGAGGGGTTTTGAGGGCTGGATGGGAGGTGATGGTGGAGATGGTATCTGTATATTTACATCTGGTTCATCTCTGTTAGTTGGGCTGGCCATGTGAACATCTTCTTGAGTGGTGGTAGGGAGTGGGGTAGGGACTTCCATTTGAACCATCTTTCCACTTCGCAGTCGCGTATCGATCCTTCGTTGGTCATATTGAGGGGTATTATGATATACCATGGTCCTCATGGCTTCCATGATTCCACAGGTATCTGCCAAAAGATTCAATGATTCTACAAAATGATCGTTTTGTAGAGTCGTTTGAGTTGTGCAATGTAGGCAGGGGCTGCCTCCTCACTCTCCTCTGATTCATTCCTTTGCATCTCCTCTTGTTCATGTGTGCCTCCCATCTGAGTGTGTTGTGCCTCATCTTCCCAATGTACTCTTTGTGCTTCACCATGTGATCGTCCTCTCTGGGATGATGATCCAGGTCTATCGGTCTCTGAGAAAAACTCACTCTCAGATAATTGGGTTGTTTGCAGGAAGCTTTCAAAGTCAAAAGATGGATCCTCTGCCAAAGTAGCCATGGATGCAAGCTCAGCATCCGAGGGTAGTGGAGGGGTTGATGGAGTGGGTTGTACCACGCCCTCTGATTGTGGTCGTTGGAGATGGATTGTGAATGGGGCTACTTGTTCTTCTTCTCTACAGGAGGCTTTTGTGGTGACCTCGTGAGGAACTAGAACCTGTGACAGAGATCCACGCATTCTTTTCATGGGTTGAACCCCTGACTTCCGCCCTGGAAGAATTCCAACTGTGAGTACTTAAGGGCCCATGCGATCGGCACATCATAGGCAAGGCATCTGTAGATAATTCTTGTAATCGCACAACAACCATTCAAAGTAGGCTTTCTCACGCCTCGTTTGCCTGCTTCATATAACTGGTCAAGGATCCACACTGGCATTTTGATAGGTAAGCTCCCAGTCTCCGCTAGGTATAACCCATACCAGATCTTCTTATGAGGCTGTGTGAATCGGTCTTGCGCTGGAAAAGCAAAATGTTGAAGACACATTCACAATTTTATAGCAATGTTCGGGGTAAGAGCACACATTTCTTTCAATTTCTTGAGTTTCTTGTTCTTCATAGACTCCAGTATCAAAGGATCTCGATCGGAGGGTACATAGGTGCCATACATCTGAAGGGCCTCCCTGATTAAGGTGACATTCAACTCAAACTTTTTCATTTCCTCCTGGTTTGATAAAGAGGGCACCAGGAATGTGCCTGAATGATCTTTGTCTCCTGTTGCTTTCAAAGTGGCAATCAAGTAATAGCACCTAAGGAAATCAGGTTTAGGCAGAGATGCACTAAAATAATCCTGTAACCCCGCCTTCTGCCAGATATCTTGAAGAGAAGCTACATTTTGTAATGCTTCAAATTCTCATGTGAAGAACTGAAAGGTCCACCAAACTCCTCCAAATTCCAACTTGGACTCCCAGATATGATCCGCATCTCCCAAATCTCCTGGCATCTCATTGAACCAATGAGAATGTCCTTTCACTCTCTCTGTTAGGCCACTCGGTGGATCCGAGATGGGAATTCTTTGCACATTCAGAAACTCTTCAGGCCTCGCTATCAATGGAGCCTCCACAGGCATGGTATCCCAATTGTTTTTAGTACTAGGGCCTGCCTGGGAGCTCGTGCCTGCTGCTGCCGCCATGAAACTTTTGATGCTTATCTGCTAGAATAAGAAAGGCACATTAGTGTTGCATAGGAAACAGGATGCATTGGTGTTTCCTCCACAATACTAACATGACACTCTAGATGGTTAGTGGTTAGAGGTGAAGTTTTTGTGATAGATTTGAGTGGTGGTTAGTGGGTTATGTCATCCTAGATGCATACTTGGGATATGCAATGTTCTCAGAATGCACCTACCTCAGAGTGGATGGATTTACAAAATTGGGTGAGGTGGTTTGATACAGGGTTTAGGTCTCCAAACTTTGATTGAGGATTCGTAGCTCATTAGAGCTGATGACAGGGAAAGATTTATGAACTAGATTGTGCTGGATTTGGGACCTTTTGGGTACCCATTTCCAGAAATTTCTAGGTTTGACCGAAGGTGTAGCAGTGTGAGGTGTAGGTATCTGCCCTGAGTTGTTTGCCAAGAGTTCTTGTGAGTGTTGATTTGAGCTAGTGATTGGAGGTGAAGTTATTTGGGCTTGTAAGCAGGCCTTGGGCACCCATATCCGTCTAGCATTATGGATTGCCTTCATTGACCGCTTAGGGACCCAAATAGAAATGGTATGTCTAGATTGTTGTCTAGGGAACTCCTTCGTTTTAGTCCTTGACAGTGTGGCTTGCTTGATGCTCTTTTGAGAACCTGCCTCTAGGGCCGTGGTTTTTTCCTTCTTGCGTATCCAGATATGCTTCATGCCACTAGGTACTCCGTATTGCATAGGTTGGTGCCCCTGCTTCTTGATCATCGGTCTCCTTAGTGTTGTGTGATGCTCAACCTGCCTTTTTAGAGTCTCTTCTTTGGAACAACTGGGAACTCCTCATTGACTTCTGCTCCTTCAATAAGAGTGACAATCCTGTGCACCATAGAACTTTGGACAAGAATAGCATTGTTATCTTCATGTGGGTTCCTGGAGGGACCAGGAGTTGGTGCCTATTCTAATGGTTTGACAACTTGATTTTCTAATTCAATCGTAAGGCGGCTTTGGCCTGCCCAAACCTGAAGAAGTCCACTTCTGAGGTTGAGGTTGACTGCATGATCATAGATCCAGTCTTGGCCTAAGACGAGAGGTTTGGTAAGATCCTCGTCTTCACACACTAGCACTTTTGCTTGCATTAGGACCTCTTGAATGTAGAGGGGAAGTTCCACCTCTCCAATGCAAGGGGTTTCAACTCCTCTTAATCCTATCAGATATGCTTCTAGGGGTTTTACCTCCAATTGCAATTGCTGGCAGTAAGAAAGCCGAACTGCACTAGTGGCTTCTCCTGAATCAATTAAAGCTCTCACGGTCCTTGCACTCTCTCCTTGTCCTACTTCTAGGGTCACAAAAGGTCGTCAATCAACTATCTTATGAGACCGTTCACCAGAAGCTTCGCACATGGCTATGTGATAACCTAGAGCTTCATGAGCATCAGTCATGGGTTGATCTCTACCTTGCCTTCTCAATTTCATTCGTCGAATGCGTTCTAAAGCTTTGGCCTATGCTTCCTCTCGAATTTGCTTTTCTTCTTCCTTGCGTTTCTTGGCAGTGTTGAGTCGATTTAACATCTCTTCAGTCAGGGGTTCTTGATATAACTTGACTCTGCATCCGCTTATGTAGCTAGGGAGAACATCGCCTTCTAGAGTGGCTAATTGTACTGCTCCACTTGTGGATATCCTATTGATAATCATTGGTCCATAGCCTCTTTTCTCTAATTTTCGTGCATGTTGCTTCAATGTGTAGACTAGGACTAGGTCTCCTGCTTTCAAGCCTTTATCCTTCACATGTGTATCAAAATACGCCTTTTGTCTCTTCTTGGCTGCATAGATTCCTGCTGCAACCCTCAATCGTGTCTCACCTAAACGTTCAAGATCAAAGATTCTAGAGGAGAGTTCATGGGCTGTCCAATCATGCTCTTGTGCTACTTTCAATGTAGGTATCAGAAAGTCCAATGGTAGCACCGCATTCTGGACAAACACCATATGAAAGGGTGTGGCTTGGAGCACCGTTTTGTAGGCAACTCGGTATGCCCAAACAGCATGGTGTAGCCGTTTGTCCCAATCAGAGCGTTTGTTATTCACCACTTTAGTCAGCACATTCCATAAGATCTTATTTGTGCTCTCAGCCTGGCCATTAGCTTGTGGATGATAGGGGGCAGACTTCTTATGTATCACCAAGAATTCTTGGAGAAGGTTTTCTATGACTTCATTCAAGAAGTGTGTGTCTCTATCACTCACTAATTCTATTGGCAATCCGTATCTAGTGAACACATTTTCAAATAAGAATTTGCTGTTGTTTGAGCATCATTCTTCATAATGGCTTTCACTTCTACCCACTTGGTTAGATAGTCTGTGGCCACAATGATATACTCAGCATGTGAACCCTTAGCTGGGGGATTAATAGGACCAACAAAGTCTATTCCCCACTTAGAGAATGCACGTCCACCCATCATAGGCTTCAATGGCATCTCATCCTTGCGTATGGGATACTGAGTCCGCTGACAAACCTCACACCTCTTCACGTAGGTATGGGCGTCCATGTGAAGGGTGGGCTACCAAAATCCTGCAAATAGTATTGCCTTGATCACCCGATCAGAACCAAAGTGTCCTCCTGCTACACCTTGGTGAGCAGTCTCTAATATCTTGAGGTATTCGCTCTCATGGACACATAGTCGTAGGTAACCATCTTTACCACGTTTGTATGAATTATCACCAATGATTGTGTAATCTAAGGCTTCTTGTTCCAAACTCCTTTGTCTAGCCAAAGTCATATCTTGAGGGACTGTTTTCGTCCTCAGAAAGGCTACTAATGGTTCACTCCAACCTGGTACTAAAGATATTTGATAAAGAGTAGCATGTTCCACTGGTGGTTTAGTGCAACAGATTGGGCATTCTTTGCACATTCTATGGACATCAACTTCCATAGTTGGCCAATGCACTCCTAGTCTCCTCAATGTCTGTAGGGTTTGTTGTTTTGATTAGTGTTGCTCTAATGCACCTACATGTGCTAATTGCAACCATTTAGCGTACTCGTCCTCTTCCACGCAACAGGCTAATACTCCTTGCTCCGTATGTTTGTACATACTTCCTACCAAGATATGATACTTTTGAGCTTTTACTATCTCTCTATCTTCTGTGTGTATTGTCGAGTGATTAGGCCCGTATGTCAATACTGGCACTAATAGCTTAGCCCACTGAGGTACAACTTCCAAATTAAACAAGTAAGCATCAGGTAAGTCATCTGACACTCCTTGTGGGGCCTCTCCTGATGTGAGCCTTGAGAGATGATCTGCTCTCAGGTGGGTCTTGCCTTTCCTCACCACAACCTCAAAGTTGTATTCCATTAGTAAGAGGAACCATCTTACCAATCTACCTGTATTGCATGGCTTGTTTACCAAGTACAACAGAGCTTGATGATCAGTAAAAATTTTAAACTTATTTGCAAGCAAATAGTGTCTAAACTTTTTAACTACATATACCATGCCTAACCCTTCTCGTTCAGTGGTGGTATAATTTCGTTTAGCTTCATTCAACTGTCTACTGGCATAGGCAATTGGAAGATCCATGTTACCTTCACCTGTAGGTTGTGCTAGCACGCATCCAATAGCATAATTGGATGCATCCACATGGACATGGAATGGCTTGTTCCAATCTGGTGTAGTCAAGGTTGGTGCTGAACATAATCTTCGTTTGAGCTCCTTGAAAGAGTTCTCACATTCATCAGTCCACTCAAAGTTAGTTAGAAGAGCATACAGAGGATTAGCAATGACGGCATACATGTGAATGAACCGACGGTAGTAACCACAATGCCCCATGAAGGCTTGTACCTCCTTGACAACTCTCACTTTCTCGTCATCCGTGGATATGCCATTTTTTGATACTATGTGTCCTAGAATTTTGTCTTGCCTGACCATGAAAACACACTTTTTTGGGTTCAAGCAGATTTGATATTCTCTACATTTGTCAAAGATTTGTCTGAGTTCAGGTATATGGGTCTGTCTAATGTTGGAATGAGCGCAAAGATCATCCACATAGACTTCCAAATTTTTCCTCAAGAACTCTTTAAACACGTGGCACATCAGCCTCTGGAATATTGCAGGTGCATTGGTAAGCCCGAATGGCATTACCCGAAAAGCAAATATGCCCCACTCTGTGGCAAAAGCCATCTTATGTTGATCTTCCGGTGCAATGGCTACTTGATTATAACCAGAGAACCCATCTAGGAAGCTGTACACTTCCTTGCCCGCTACCATTTCTAATAGATGCTCGGTGATAGGAAGCGGATAACTGTCTCTGATAGTGGCTGCATTAACCTTCTTCAAGTTGATGCATACACGTAATTTGCCATTCTTTTTGGGCATCACTACAATGGGGGATACCCATTCAGTGTGCTCAATTTCATAGATAAATCCAGCTTCAACCAAGCAATCTATCTCTTCTTTGATTTTGGAAGTTTGTTGTCATTGTATGTGTAAGGCTTTTGTTTAGAGGGTCTGGCATCTGAGGTCATGGGGATCGTGTGCGAGCATATGTCAGGGTCTACACCTTTCAGGTCCTTGTAACTCCAAGCAAAAACATGTAGGTGCATCTTTCTTCTCCCTCTTCTATGGCTACCACTATTTTCTTGGTAGTTTCCTTGCTATCATAGACCTCTCCTGATTGTGGCCTCGCGTTTAGGCATTCTTATCATGACTCTCCTATCACCTATCTCGTATTTTTTAAAGTTCTCAGGGACCTCAAACAAGGATTCCTCCTCTTCTCGTGTGACTTCTCTCTTCTTCCTCTTCTTGCCTTCACTCTTGGCAGTCACTTGTGTGGTTAACCTCACATCGTTTGTAAGCTCTTCATGTCTCTGGGGTTGAAATTCTACTCCATAGAAATATTCTTCCTCTGATGCAAAAGGTGGGTCCATAATGATTGACTCTAGATCGGAGTCACTTGCATCTTCAAATGCATCAGGGCTAGGTTCGCACTCTTCTAAAACTGAATCTCCCATGATTGGCTCTATGAGAAGACTGAAATGTCATAGCCATCCTCATCACAGTAGGGTGTCCATTGTTCTTCATTGATGGCTACATCCATGGTTGCTAAAATTTCAGCCTAGCCGTGAGGCTCAAATTCTTCGTCAAGAAAAACTACAGGTGCATAGGCTGGGTCTTGAATTGATCTATGGGTTTCTTTTGCACCTACCTCTCTGGCTTTCTCTCTCCTCTCTTCTTCTACTGCTACCTTACACATCCATAAGTGAGTGTCTTCATGCATCCATGAGGATCCTGATCCTATGGAATGCACTGACTCAATATCATCGTTGGCTCTATGGATGGGATTCCATTGGATGGGGGGTACATCTCTATGAGAGTAATCCTTGAGATTGACTTTGGTTGTAACACCTAAGTGTTGCAAGTACAAAGAATTGGTTCCCCAATCCTGTACCACTTGCAACTGTTGCATAAATGGTCTCCCCAAAATCATCTCATAGGCCTGGTTTTTGCTAAATTCACATATAGCAAATGTATGCTCAAACTCTACACCACATGTAGTGAGAGTTATTCCTTCTAGCAATCCCAAAGGTCTCTCAATATGACCATCCGCCATTTGCAATTTCATTCTCGTCAGCCTGAGTGCTGGCTTGCCCCAACGCTTCCATAGGGAAGTGGTAGCAATTGCAACTCCTGCACCTGAGTCCAAAATTGCTTTGGTTGTGTATTCCTCATGGGTAACTGGGAGATAGGTATTTCCTTCTTCTCCTTCACTCATATCTCCTATCTTATCCAATGGTATTTCTGGCACTGTTCTATGTGATCCTACCTGGGAACGCGATTTCGCTATGTCTGGCACTTGTTTGGCTACGTGTTTCCACACTTTTGGCTTAACTTTGAGTAGCTCTTCTAAAGTGAGGTTGCACTGCACTTTAGTGTTCTTTACCACCTCAATATTCCTAGGTATGATCGAATCTTTGTTTCTTATCATGACCGTGGGTGCTCTCATGCAAGTTGACTTGGTTTCCCATGGGCCTGTGAAATGGGGTAGTTCCTGTAAGGAATTAGACTCGAAGTCTAATCTCTCTTGAGATTGGGCGCTCTCCTGCTCTTCATAAATAGAAGGGATGTCTTGTGGGAATTGATCATGTGCATCATTGTTGCTCTAGCACAATGGTGAGAACCATGTTAAGAAGCTTCACCTCCTTAATGTCAATCTGCGGAAGAGATAGGAGTGATATGAAGATTGTGAATGTGAGATGAAGTGAGAGTAAAGGTGAGAAGCATAGAGATGCACACACACATACACACACACTACAAAGAGACAAGCAAGACACAATGGAAGGTGAGAAATCAACTCTATTGCTCAAGATCTCAATTACAAGCTCAAAATAGCTCTAAGCTCACACTCCTCACACAAGCTAACCTCAAAAATGAGCTCTCTAGCTCTTTTTATAGTTTCTAGACTAGTTTTGACCGGTTTCACATCTAGTGACTGGCATAGTTAAAAAATAGGTCCTAAGTGCTATTTGAAAGGGTAAACGGTGTCTAAAAATAACCAAAATTGGTATGCTCATTCTACCTAAGCTCCTCAAGCTCGAGGACTCCTCGGCTTGCACAAAATGGAGTTAGAAATTAAGAAAAGAGTTTTTCTATATTACATATGTTACAATAGTGATAAAAATCACTGTTGGAGGTTTTTGAAAAGTATTTTAAAACATAATTCTTTGAAAAAAGATCCGACTGACTCCCTGCTCCGCCTTTACATGCTTCCGCGTCTTCTATGCCTCTGGCTGCTGCCAACACCCCCCTCCCTCTCGCTTCTGTCATGCTCGACAGAACCTTGTTGTGCAGTCTGTCGGATGTAGTTCTGTAGTAGTTCCTGAGCGAGGGTGTGTTCTGAGATCCGAATGCCTCGGGCCAAATCTGCCTCGAGTTTCTCCCAATCAATTGGTTGCGGTTCATCGGGTGGTGGGAGTCGATAATGTGTGGAATATACCATCTGTTCACAGGCGAATAAGTGTAAGAGGTGGGTGGACCTGCTGATGAACACTTCTGAATGGTATTCCCAGAATCTGGTGGTGAACATCTCTTCGAAAGTCTGCTGTAGCACGCCGGTAAATATTTAATTCTAAAATGCTAGGCATAACACACCTGTAGCGATGGCGTTGTACTCATATCATATGCAAGATCTAAATTGCCATGCTTGAAGCCCGGGGTGTTTACATGAGGTGCCTTTATACGACGGAAGACTTTGAAAACCATCTGCCTCATGTCAAAGATTTTGAAAGTCATGTGCGCTGCTATATTGTCCATGTGTTTCATGCGAGGGATCCAGTGACGAATCGTGGCCATCATGTATCCCACTGTCGGTAGTTCTATGGGTGGCTTGAAATATGGGTAATTTAACCAATCCTGGCACTGCTTGTTGTTCTGTACTTTAATAGCAAATGCTGTCCAGGAGCGGCGACGTGGCACTGGTCCCCAACATGGGTTGTATTTCAAATGTAGTGGTGCCTTTACCCAAGTACTCATCATCTCAGGATATTCTTGTAAAAGATCTTTACGCCACTCTGGTTGATAAATCTCTCCTTGCTACGCATCCAGTGGCAAATCATCAGGCTCAAACTGAGTAGCATGGGATGGTTTCTTGCCTGTTTCTTTCTCTATTGCCAACTGATACTCGGCCATTAGCATAAAATACGGTTTGTACTGTAGCTCATGCCCTGATATATATCTGCGAGGGGCCAAGTGAGCGAAGTAGGGCGACTGTAAAATTCTTTCCTCAATCATTGCCATTGCGTGCAGCTGCGCCTCTACTCGTGCTTAGTGGGTGGTTCCAAGCTCTTCCACTGTCTTCATCCATGCGGGGGTTGGAAGTTCATACATCATCTGGCCTTCAACCGTGACTCATCCGCTTGGGATGGGTTGTGGTTCGTAGGCTTCTTCAAATGTTTCCTCCATCGGAATGGTTACATTTTCTTCATCTGCTTGGAGCTTTGGTGGGGAATCTGGCCGTGGTGGTGCTTCATATATAGCTATCCTCGATTCAAGAGTGGATACATGGGCCCGTAATGCGTTGAGTTCCTCTAGGATGTCAGAAGAAGGGTCCACAGGAGCTGGTAATCCTTGCGGTGCAGGTGCTCTAAGCTGGAGTAGTTTATGATCTTCCTTTAGCTTCTGATACTCTTCGTTTATTCGATCGTATTCATCGAGCAATCTTATGTGATCATCAAGCAACATTTTCATTGATTCGGAGGGCACTGCTTTGAACCGGCTAGGACTTAATGGTTGGTCTGGGTTATCGAGAGCAGCTTCTAAAATTTCTCTATTCTGCTCTTGTAGCCGCTGGTTCTCTTCCTTTGCTCCTGCTAGGTGTCTTCTGAGTAAGCCCATGTTCCGAGTCAGTGTCGCATTGCGAACTGTCTGGGCCCTTAACAAATTGTCAAGATCAACAGTGGCCTCTTTGGCTTTCTCTTCACTTTCTAATTCCAGCTTGTGGTATGCCTCGCGTAAGTCTTGGTATCGAGTATTCAATGAGGCATTCTCAATAGACAATGAGTTAAGCTGCAACTGCAAATCGTTGGTTGTCCTCTGCAGCTGCTGATAATTATTTCCAAGAGATGTGAATTCATCTCTTACTTGCGTCATACACGTGAACATTTGTCAAAATGCTGTGTCTATGGTAGGTGATAATAATAATGGTGGGCTAAGTGAAGATGCAGTGGGTGTAGATGCAAAGGGAACGGGGAATGGGGTGGGAAAGTGGATGCTGTGGTGATTGTGGAAAATTGTGGTGTGCTTAAATATTGTGGTGCCACAAATGAAGTGAGTGGAGGTGCAGTGGGTGGTGATATATCCATATCATTGGATGTAGTGTCGAGTGCGATGACTCTGAATATTGGTGTGATCGTGAGTAAGTGTGTGGATGTAAATACAGGATTTACAAAGGTCGAAGAAAAATTTACAGAAGGGTTGTCTTGGACGGCTTGATGGAGAGGGGAAAGAGGGGTTACGGTGGGTCGGGGAGGTGAGATTGGGGAGAAGGTTAATGGAGGTGGGAATGGGAAAAGGGGTCTGGGAGGTGTTGGGAATAATGGAAAAGATGGATGGAGAAATGGGTTGGATAGAAAGGCGGATTGGTTAGGGGGTAGACTAGGTTGAGAGGGTGTGGGAATTGTGGGCTGAACTTCTACTACTCCGTCGGAGAAGGAAGATGTTGTTCTGGGAGAAGGGGGATGTATGAGGGAGACTGGATGGATGGGAGGTGATGTGGGAGCGGTTGGGGTGGTCGGTACTTCGATGACTGTGGTGGTATGTACAACGGTAGTACGGGGTGGGGAGTCGACGATAATGGTGTCCTCTACCAATGAGCTTTCAGGGACAAGACGTGCTTCCCTGGCCTGTTCTGAAGATTGTGCTCTTGTTGGGACACGAATGTATTTGCCCGGTTTTGATAATAGCCGTACGCGTCGGGGGTCATACTGTGGTAATGGTTTCCTTTGTAAATATCGTAAGGCTTCGGTAGGTCCGACTGATTTGACAAGCTCTCTGAAACCTCTGATGTAGACTTCTTCGAACCCTCCTGAGATGAGTTCTTGTTCGATGATTGTTTGGCTTTCTTCGTCAGTCAACTTCTTGCGTGCCCAAACTTTTTCCATAGTACGATATAATTTTTTTATGGCCAACGTATAAGCTGCAACTTCGAAGGTTTCTTTTTTGTGTGTGCTCGTGTCACCTTGGGTGTCCATTTGTTGTCCTTGTTCGTCTGTCTGTACATGTTCTTGGGATTCATGTGTACCCTCGCTGGCTTCATCGTCTCCTTCGTCGTCATCTGTTGTTGTTCTTTCGTCATTACGAGCTTGATACGATTTGCCCTTGTGGTTGATCTCGGGGTGTGGTAGGGTAGCTGGGCCTTTCATATTCCTGAGAGAAGATCTGGCCTTCCGAAAACTGAAAGTCACTTGAAAATACGTCCTGCATCTCAAAATCATATGTGGTGCCTGCTTGTTCTGTTTCTAAATGGGGTATCGGGAAAGAGAAAGCTTCCGCACCAATAGTGGTGGGAACTTCTGCTGTAGTGGTGGTAGGTCCTGGGACTCTGGTTGCTTGAGTAGTGACTGTGCTGGTAGTGCCCTCCATTACAACTGGTTTTGATAACCTTATGCGAATAGGTTGTACTGTGGGAGTGGCTTCTGTCGGAGACTGCTCTGGAGATGGTTGTGGTGAGGGTGATTCTGGCACTTGAAGGCAGGGGATAGTTCCTCTCATTTGCTTTCCTGCTCTTCCTTTGCTAGGCTTCCTAGCTTTCTTTGTGGTTCCTTTAAACGCTTTCAGCTCCTCACTTGTCATTGCTTGCTCAATCGGCAAGTCATATGCTAAGCACATATATACATTCTAGTCAGTGCGCAACATCCATTGATGACTTTCTTTCGTTCCCATCTATGTTGTGCCAAATAGAGCTGATCAATTATCCAACTTGCTAGATCAACAGTCTGGGGTCCAGTACATGCTAGGTATAAGCCAAACCAGATTCTTTTGTGGGGCATGGTAAAGCGATCCTGAGCTGGGAAAGCAAAGTGTTGCATGCATATCCGTAATGGCTTGGAGAGCTCAGGGGTTATAGCTGAAATATCCTCCCACTTAGTAACGTCACCGCGTTTCATTGGCTCTGGAACTAGCCGTTCGCGCTCTATCGGAGTGTGCGTTCCATGTATTTTGAGAGCTGCACGAATTAAATCTTTGGACAAATAAAACCTTCTGAATGGAGGGTCATTCACCAAGGATGGCAACATAAATGTGTCGGGTAGATCCTTGTTCTTCGAAGCCGTCAAAGTGGTTACTAAGTAAAAGCATCTGTAAAAATCAGGTTTAGGCAAAGGGTCACTAAAATATTCTGTAAATCCGGCTCTTGCCCAAACATGTGTTAAGTCTTGTGTATTCTGTAGTCCTTCAAATTCTCTTGAGAAGAACTGATACTTGGCCCATGTGCGATAATCAAATGCCAAATTGGCCTCAAATATGAAATCAGCGTCCGCTAATGGTCCTGCTAGGCCTTGAAACCAGTGAGAATTACGATGAATCTTCTCAGGATATCCTCTAGGAGGATCGTCAATTGGCATGGGTCCTAGAAAACCTTGAAACTCTGGTGGTTGCATCGTCGGATGAGATTCCGCGAGTAGTTCTCCAATATTGGCCATTGGTGCATTGGGGCCAGCTTCTGATGGTCCTTCTTCGGTTTGCATGATGATTGACGTGCTAATGGAAAAGATCTGCTACAAAAGATTAGCACATTAGTATGGAAATTAATTATGATCCCATTAAGGTGAGACCGCAATCCCTTTCCATAGCCGATGTGTAACCCGTGTAGCCAAGTGTTGTGCTGTGATTGATGCAATGCTTCTTGCAGAACTAGTGCAGGTCTCTAGACACCTACATGCATTCAGATGATACATACATTTCTTGATGAGGTATTATTACAAGTGATGTTGGGTTATAGTGTGTGGATTTATACAAGGTTTGGTCATGAATGAGTTATTACATGGTTGTAGATTAGTCGGGGTGGGAGTTATGTTAGACAAGGGGTTAGGAGAAGACTTCTGGATACGTTTCGGTATCCACTTCCTAAGAGTTTGTGATCGGGTTATAGGTCTCTGCGGAGGGACAAAAGATGATATCGGATTTGGTGGTATGGAGGGCTGAAAAGCTTTCCGAGGGGTGTATTTTACATGGCTTGAGGGTTGAGCTATAATACATGGTTTGGGTACCCAAATTTGCATGGGTGTGGGTCGATTCATCAGGTACTTCTTGGCGATCCAAATTTGTCGAATGGTCGAACTTGTAGAAGAAGGTCGAGGGGATGTTGAATACTGATTCTGCTTCTGCCTTGACTTCTTCTTGTCATTATCAGCATTGTTGAAATCTGTCGGTGCTTTCTGTTCTTTTGGCACCCATATTTGTCTTGTGCCGCTTGCCTTGGGATACTGATACTGCTTTCCTCTTTGTGTCGTCTGATGTTGTCGTCGGTCTGGGTTCCTTCGTTGTGGTTGACTCTGTTGTAGTTGAGGTTGGGAGGTCCAATGGACACTCTGCTTTGGAAAAGAAGGGAGGTCCAACACTTGCGAAACCTGCCCATTAGGAAATGCTCCGTTTTGTACTTTTAATCTAGGCCACTCCGCAGTAAATGTGGAAGGATGGGCATCGCAGGGTGTTTTGCCCATGTGGCCACTGATGTAACCCACCTGACCATTGATTGTGTCCATCTGCCCAAGCGGTTGGGTAATTGCCCCTTCTGGTTTGCAGGAAGCCCCAAGGAAAATCTCCTGACATCATTCTGATTGACAACTGTCTATAGCCAAGCCCGAGTTGGTTGGTGTAGACGTAACGTGACTGATTTGACCAAAGATCTTCCGGTCTTCCGTCGCATGCATTTCATAGGGTCTAGGGTTACAAACCTCAATCGGAATGCCATTAGGGAAGTCAAGCGGTATCACTCGCTTCTGATTTAAGGTTCCCATCTGTAAGGAGCCTTGTCTAAGATTTAGGTCCACTTAGTGATCGTATAGCCAATCTTGGCCAAGGATTCGGGGTTCTATCAGGTCGTTATCATGGCACACTAGTAGCTTTGCTATCATAGTCACTTCGTTTATGAGGATAGGAAGATCCACCTCACCCATGCAAGGGGTTTCCATGCCTCCTAGCCCTATGAGGTATGCCTCAATTGGCCGCATTTCTATTCCTGAATCCTTATAGTGGGACCATCTAATTGCACTAGTCGCCTCACCTGAATCAATTAAAGCCCTGAGCTCTTGGCAAGGGTTGCCGTGCTCTAGCCCGACTGTAATGAATGGTCTCCTGTACACTATGCTAGGATGAGTGGTTGACTTTACTTGACACATGGCCATGGGGTATCTGGGTGTAGTTTCCAGATGGTTATAATGTTCTCTCCCTAGTCCTTGTCTTCTTAACTTCATGCGCTTAATGCGTTCTATAGCTTATGCCTGAGCTTCCGCTCGTATTCTATTTTCTTCCTCCTTACGCTTCTTTGCCAACGTGAGTCGTCTAAGCATATCCTCAGTAAGAGGTTCCTGATATAGCCTGACTCTACAACCACTGATGTAATTAGGCATTATATCTCCTTCTAGGGTGGCTAATTGTACTGCTCCACTTGTTGAGAGTCTGTTAATGATCATAGGTCCATAACCTCGCTTTTCTAACTTCCGTGCGTGTTGTTTTAGCGTATATACTAAAACTAAATCTCCTTCTTTTAGGCCTTTATCTTTCACGTGTGCATCAAAATATGCTTTCTGTCGTTTCTTGGCTGTGTATATTCCTGCTGCTGCTTTTAGCCTGGTTTCTCCTAATCGTTCCAAGTCCATTATTCTCGCTGATAATTCATGGCCGGTCCACTGATGTTCTTATGCAACCTTAAGGGTTGGTATCAAGAAGTCCAAAGGAAGCACAACATTCTGACCAAAAACCATTTGAAAGGGATTTGCATTGAGTACGGTCTTGTAGGCCACTCGATATGCCCAAACAGCGTGGTGTAACTGTTTGTCCCAATCTGAATGTTTGTTGTTCACGAGTTTCGTCAGTACGCTACAAAGGATCTTGTTAGTGCTTTCAGCCTGACCATTGGCCTGAGGATGATATGGTGCGGATTTCTTGTGAATCACCATAAAATCCTGTAACAAATATTCAATGACTTGGTTTAGAAAGTGAGTTCCTCGATCGCTCACTAACTCTATAGGCAATCCATATCTTGTAAAGACATTTTCAAATAAGAATTTTGCAGTCGTGTGTGCATCATTCTTTTTCGTGGCTTTTGCCTCTACCCATTTCGTAAGATAATCTGTGGCAACAATAATGTATTCCGCATGTGTACCTTTTGCAAGGGAATTAATGGGTCCTACAAAGTCTATGCCCCACTTTGAAAATGCACGTCCGCCCATCATGGGTTTCAATGGCATTTCATCTCTGCGAGTAGGAAACTGAGTTCTTTGGCACACATCACATCTCTTTACATAGGTATGTGCATCCATGTGAAGAGTGGGCCACCATAATCCTGCAAAGAGGATGGCTTTGATTATCCTATCTAGTCCAAAGTGACCTCCTGCAACACCTTGGTGTGCAGTCTCTAGTATGCTCAGATAATCACTTTCATGAACACATTGTCTTAGGTATCCATCTCGTCCTCGTTTGTATAGATTATCGCCAATAAGTGAATAGTCTTGAGCTTCCTGCTCTAGACTGCGTTGTCGTGCTAAAGTCATTCCTTGAGGGAATGTTTTCGTCCTCAAGTATGTCACTAGAGGTTCACTCTAGTCTGGTGTGAGAGACACGTGATATAATGTAGCATGCTCTATTGGTGGTCTTTCACAACAATCATGGCATTCTTTACACAACTTGTAGACATCTGCTTCCATCATAGGCCAATATACTCCTAGTCTATGCAGAGTCTGTAATGTTCGATGTCTTGAATGATGTTGCTTTAATGCACCTATGTATGCTAATTGCAACCAATTCGTATGTTCTGATTCATCTACACAAAAAGCAAGAATCTTTTGATCATCCTGTTTATATATGCTTCCTGCTATGATTTGATATCTTTGAGATTTTGTAATCTCTCCTTCCTGGATCTTTATCCTAGGATTTTTGGGTCCGTATGTGAGAATAGGGACTATCGGCTTAGCCCATTCTGGTGCTATCTCAAGGTTAAACAAATATGCATCTGGTAAATCATCCACTACTCCTTGAGGAGCTTCTCCTGAGGTTAGTCTCGAGAGGTGGTCAGCTCTAAGATGTGTCCTTCCTTTCCTGACTACTACTTCAAAATCATACTCCATGAGTAATAGAAACCAACGTGTTAGTCGTCCTGTGTTACATGGCTTGTTGACTAAGTACAATAGGGCTTGATGATCTGTAGAGAATTTGAACTTGTTTGCCAACAAATAGTGCCTGAATTTCTTTACCGTGTAGATCATTCCTAATCCTTCTCGTTCCGTAGTGGTGTAATTTCTTTCTGCTGAGTTCAATTGTCTGCTCGCGTAAGCTATGGGGAGATCTATGTTACCTTCACTCGTGGGTTGTGCTAACACACATCCTATGGCATAGTTGGATGCATCCACATGTACATGGAATGGCTTACTCCAATCCGGGGTTGTCAATATAGGTGCTGAGCACAAACGTCCTTTAAGTTCATTGAATGAATTCTCACATTCATCTGTCCATTCAAAATGAGTCAAAAGAGAGTACAATGGCTTGGCTATGATTGCATACATGTGTATGAATCGTCTATAATAACCGCAATGGCCCATAAATGATTGTACCTCTTTCACGTTAGTTGGTCTAGGTAATTCTGCAATTACTTTCACTTTTTCTTCGTCTGTAGAAATTCCATTCTTTGACACAATGTGTCCTAGAATTTTGACTTGTCTGACCATGAAAACACATTTTTCTGGGTTCAAACAAACCTGATATTCTCGACATTTGTCAAATATTTGTCTTAACTCAGGGATATGTGTCTGTCTTACATTTGAATGTGCACATAAGTCATCGACATAAACTTCCAAACTCTTGCGTAAGAATTCCTTAAATACATGACACATGAGTCGCTGGAAAGTGGCGGGTGCATTTGTTAAGCCAAATGGCATTACACGAAATGCAAATATGCCCCATTCAGTGGCAAAAGCCGTCTATTGTTGATCTTTTGGAGCAATGGCTACTTGATTATAGCCTGAGAAACCATCAAGAAAGCTGTAAACTTCCTTGCCCATAACTCTTTCCAATAAATGTTCTGTGATAGGAAGAGGATAACTATCTCTAATCGTGGCGGCATTAACTTTTTTAAGGTTAATACACACACGCAATTTTCCATTTTTCTTGGGCACAACCACAATGGAGGATACCCATTCGGTATGCTCAATTTCGTAAATGAATCCTGCTTCTATCAAACGATCTATCTCCTCCTTAATCTTCGCAGCGTAATTATCATTGTACGTGTACGGTTTCTGTTTTGTCGGTTTTGCATCTGGAGTCATAGGGATTCTATGAGAACATATGTCTGGATCTACTCCTTTCAAATCTTTTCAACTCCAGGCAAACACATCTCTATATTTGTGCAATAGGGCAACTAATTCTTCTTCTTCTTCCTTTGTCAAATCATGCCCTATGTATGTACATTTTTCTTCTTCTCCTTCTATGGCAACTATTACTTTCTTGGTTTTCTCCCGATTATCATATACTTCTCCAATGTCAGCTTTTCTGTTAGGCATTCGTACCATTATTCGTATGTCTTCTATTTCATATTTCTTGAAATTCTCGGGTACTTCAAACAAGGATTCTTCTTCTTCTGACATGGTTTCTTTCTTCTTTCTTTTCTTGCCTTCACTCTTGCCAGTCACTTGGGTGGCTAATCTCACATCATTCATAACTTCTTCGTGGTTCTGAGGGTAAGTCTCTACTTCGTAAAAATATTCTTCTTCTGATGCAAAGGGCGAGTCCATAATAATTGACTCTAAATCAAAATCACTTGCATCCTCAAAGACATCAGTGTTAGGTTCACACTCTTCTAAAACTGAATCACTCATGATTGGTTCTATCTTGAAAACTGAGATATCATAGCCATCCTCGTCATAGTGGGGTGTCCATTGTTCCTCATTGATGGCTATGTCCATGGTTGATAGGATTTCTGCCCAACCATGGGGTTCAAACTCTTCGTCTGGAAATACTACTGGTGCGTAAGCTGGGTCTTGAAGGGTTCGTGGATGTTGTTCTGCACCTAAGGTCCTGGCTTCTAACCGTTCTTCTTCCTGTTTTGCTACTTTACACATCCATAAGTGAGTGTCCTCGTGCAACCATGAGGGGTCTGATTCTAAAGAGTGTACTGATTCTGTTTCTACTAGTGTCTTATGGATGGTATTCCATTGTATTGGGGGTACATCTTGATGTGAATAGTCTTTAAGATTGACTTTAGTAGTCACTCCTAAATGTTGCAAGTACAAAGAATTAGTTCCCCAATCTTGTACAATTTGCAACTGACACATGAATGGTCGTCCCAATATCATCTCATAAGCATGATTTTTTGCAAAGTCACAAATGGTGAAGGTATGCTCAAACTCCACACCACAAGTGGTGAGAGATATGCCTTCTAGTAAGCCTAATGGTTTTTCTATGTGTCCATCAGCCATTTGTAGCTTCATCCTGGTAGGTCTCAGTGCTGGCTTACCCCAACGTTTCCATAAAGCGGTGGTAGCTATGGCTACTCCGGCTCCCGAATCTAAGATGGCTTTCGTGGTGTAGCCCTGATGAGTTATTGGAAGATAAGTATTACCTTCCTCTCCTTCACTTACGTCTCCAATCTTTTCTACGGGTATCTCTGGTACCTTCTTATGTGATCCTATCTGAGAGGAAGTTGTAGCAAGCTCAGGGAATTGATTTGCTACGTGCTTCCACAATTTTGGCTTTACCTTTAACAATTCTTCCAGAGTGAGATTACACTGTACTTTAGTGTTCTTGATCACTTCCGTGTTTCTTGGGATTACTGATTCTTCATTCCTCACTATTATCGTGGGTGCTCTTATACTAATAGACTTAGCTTCCCAAGGTCCCGTGAACTGAGGTAATTCTTGTAAAGAATTGGATTCAAAACCTGTGTGTTCACTCAGTTGTTCTTCCTCTACATCATCGTAAATAGAGGGAATGTCTTGGGGAAATTGTTCCTGCAAGTCATCTATTTCTTGAATAGGAGGATGAGTTCCTTGTTCTTTTCTCCATTTCTCTTCTTGGATTTCTCTCAAAAATTCATGTGAATATTTATGTATGGAAGACAAATTGTCTTCCCCTTCTGTGTTGGGTACTTGAGACAGGGATGGTGCATTCCTTTCCTATGTCTCTGGGACACTAAGATTCCTATGCTGATCCTTTTTCTCTTTGCTTTCTATCAAGTATTCTAGCCTCTCCATCAATCCTTGAAAATGTAATTCCGGTTTTGCCATGTTATTCCAATTAAGATATCTAGAGGCTTCGAATAAAGCTTGTGCTAATTCTACCATCTTCATGCAAAGTTTAGTTCTCTCAATTTCTAGGTCTGCTCGAGGGTAGTTCTTACTCATTTCAGCTACTTGAGGTCCTTCATTTATTCTTGCTTGATATGCGTGAAACATCATGTCTAGATTTTCTGGTATGGGTTCCGCTAAAACTAATCCTGATTTCTGAGCTGGGTTCTCTTGATTCAATTCTTGTGAAGTCAATTCTAGAATTTTGGCTCTAGATTCCTTGAGACTTCCTTCCAACTCAATTATCCTTTTACTCCATTTTCTCTTAATTCTTTCTCTGGAATCTTTCCAAGATTTCGTTTTTTTACTGCTAGATTCTGCAACTTCGCTAGTTCCGGCTATTTTCTCCTGATTAAGCTGTTGGTTCTGTAAGAGCGCCTGGGCTCTTGTTATAGCGTAGATAGGCACGTATGTAGGGTTGGATCCATCTGCGTTGTTTACAATACCTATCACGTTGATCGGTGTCACATTTGAAGCGTTAACTGGGTTCTTAGGACAATCTTTAATTATGTGCTCTTTACCACAATCGGCACAAAAGCCTTGGATGTTATAGTACTGTGACTGTCCTGCTATTGGAGGATGTGGACAATCCTTTATGAAATGATCGCCTTGGCACCTAAAGCATGGTCCTCTAGGGCCCTGTGGTCTTTGCTGTCTCAATTGGGGCCGTGGGTTTGGGTTCGTGTACATCACATTAGCGTATTCAGGCTCCCAACTAGGTTCCACTGGTGGACTATCATAATGATATGTCTCCACATGTTCTGGTGACTCCGTGTAATATGCGGCTGGACTATCTACATACGTAGAGTCAAAACT
This sequence comes from Ceratopteris richardii, assembly GCA_020310875.1. Taxonomy (NCBI): domain Eukaryota; kingdom Viridiplantae; phylum Streptophyta; class Polypodiopsida; order Polypodiales; family Pteridaceae; genus Ceratopteris; species Ceratopteris richardii. Next base: position 85,695,541 of record CM035418.1, on the reverse strand, counting down.
GTTTGAATTCGGGTCACTCTCTGTGATCAAAGGTGAAGAAGGCACTAAAGCCCTACTTAGGTTTTCTTCTGCAGCAGCGTATTTGACTGAGATGACATTCGCTGGTGGGGGTGGCTGCTGAGTTAAGACAGGTTGAGGTCTCTGTTGAGCCTGGTATGGGTAGCTCTGAGGAGGCCTATAGTAATAAGGTTGAGCATTGTATTGGCCTTGATACCTACCTGGTTGCTGGTATGCTTGCAGGTAGTTCTGTCTTATTGCCTGTTTGTTGTATGGGCAGTCCTGAGCCGTGTGATTTGTGTATCGTCTCTCAATCGTACAGTATTGGCCACTAGGGTTGGCTTGTGTTTGTGTTGCATTGGGACACACATTTGCCAAATGATTTCCACCACAAGTGTAACAACGTACGTTAGTTGTTAACTTAGGCATCTGTTTACTAGAAACTCCTAGTTTCTGGGCCACTTTTTCTGCTAGGTCCTCTATTGAGCTAGATAATTTTGTGGATGCTAGAGAAGAACAATCCGAGTCCTTGTAGACTTTTGAGAGTTCCAACTCATCTCCTAAGTTGTCCTCAATGTCTATACATATTCTTACACATTGCTCTAGCATTCTGGGTTCCTTTAGATACACATAGGAGCGTAGTTTAGAGCTCAACAAGGCATCTACAAACAATGACACTTGTTTGGCTTGTGAGGGTAGCTCTTGCATTGGACACCTTTCAACATATTGTCTAAACCTACGTCCTGCCAGTCGTACTATTTCTTGAGGGGTCTGTTTGAAGCTATGAATCAACGAAGAAGTGTCATGCCTGATCCCACTTTTAGAGAATTCAGTGATGAATGACTCTAAAAAGTGATGGATGTCTCTAAATTGCCTTTGTTGCAATGGTTGGAACCAAGTTAAAGCGGTATTCTTTAACGTTCGCCCAAAAGCATTATATTGCGTGAACATGTCTTCTACTTGTTCTGCTCTTAGCACTTGCTTAAACTCTGCGACATGGTCATAGGGATCTCCTGTCCCGTCAAAGTAATTTTTCATGGATTTTACTAACTGAGTGGGTCTTAATATTCTTGCGTGTTCACGTGGTCTAGGTAGAGGAAAATCATCTCTACCACCTGGTATTCCACGATCTCTTTGTCTATCCGTTCTGTCCGTGTCTATGGTCGTTCTATCTCTTCCTATGGGATGATTGAAGCTTACTTCCAGTCTCTCTTTGTTCTTTTCTCTTTGCATGCCATGGGCTGAGGATGTTCCTGCCCCTTGTTGGCTCGCGTTTACGTTTGCTCGAGATGGAGGGAATACTAAATCACCTCTCCATGTGTATGTGTTTCTAGCGTGGTCAGGCACCACAAAGACTCTTTCTGAAGTCTCGTCCAGGTATACAACCTTTCCAGGTGTATCCGGGTCCTTGAACTTGTAGATTATAATGGAACCAACCTCGCTAGGTTGTTCCATTCTGTACCTCCAAAATGCTTCATCAGTTCCTTTATTTACAAACAACTCTATGCTTCTGTTATCCTGAGGGGTCCAATCTGGAACTAGTACTCATGTCAGTACAGATTTCCCTCTAGGTGTTCTAGGTTCCTCTAATGGTTCCTTTCCTTGAGATTTTGCTTCTGTTTCTAGCTGAACTACGCCAAACTCATTCGTATTGTTTGGCTGCGTACTTAAGATATACATCGTTCCTTCCTTGTCTATGTACGCGTCTCGCTCAAATTTCACCACTGGACGTTCCAATCCAATGGGTTGATCGAGATTATGCATTTGCACCACTTGTCTTCTCAAACCATCCTCATAGATGCGGGCACCTAAGCAGTTGGTTCAAAAAACTCCAATTGCGTTCTATAGGGTCCTTCTGGTCTTTCTAAGTATGCTACATTTGACCCTCCTTCTGGTCTTTCTGTGCTAAATGCCATTTCTGATTCACTCGTGTCTGAGCTCTCGTAGGGGTAATTACTATTCAATTGCTGAGCCCACGATCGAGCAGTAGTGCCTACACTTGCTTCTGATTATCTAAGGCTTCGTCGGTCTGACTTACCTATGTATTTGCCCGATCTAAGGTTCATTAATTTTCTTCCTTGCACACTCAGTACACGCTCAGATCGTCAATAATTCTTTGTTCTTACTTTCTTGATTCTTTTAAGTTTCTTTAGCTTCTTGTCTTGATGTATGCGTCAGGAATTCGACTTTCTGTGGTACTTTGAGTTCTCGTTCCGTCAGACTTATGTTCTTTCCTTTAGGTTTTCGTATCACACACCCTTATCTTTAGTCTTAGACTTGATAGATTTAAGTCTCTTATACTTGATGCGTTCCTATCGTCGTTAATCCACAAAGCTACCGTTTAGCCTAAGCTAAGAATTGACTGAGGGGGTTGAGTAATCTTCCAACCTCGAGTCAGCTAGACTTGGAAAAATCCAATATTAGACCAATATCACAATGGATGATCAAGCACCTAAGTTTATACACTTTTAAGTCCCTTAACTTTTGGCAAAAAATTTCTTCCCAAGACCCCCTTTCTTTCCTAGTCCCACAGATGGTCAACCTCAAATTAACTTATCTAAAAAAGTCACGTAGTACTCGTCAAGAGCTTTCTAACGAGCTATAAAGCTCAAAAAACGGACTTTGGATGAGAAAGATATGAGCGTTCAGGCCCTCGGGGGTAAAAACTCACAAACAGGTTTCTCTTTGATTATGAGCTAAGGGGTCTCCTATGAGTCTAATCACCCAAAAATTTCCCAAAAATAGCCCCAAAATTGGCCAAAAATTGAAACCCTAAAATTTGTGTTTGGGGTGAGCAATCGCGATGGTCTGAGATGATCGCGATGGTCTGGGACCGTCGCGATGGTCCAGGCGAACCGTCGCGATGGCGTGAGCGCAAACCGTCGCGATGGTCTAAAGTGCACGGTCGCGATGGTCTAGCTGTGAGCAATCGCGATGGTCGGGGTGAGGCGTCACGATGGTTCGATTGAGTGAACAATCGTGATGGCGTCAGTCAACGGTCAACATGAACCGTCGCGATGGTCCGAAGTGAACCGTCGCGATGGTCCGAAGTGAATCGTCGCAATGGTCACAGATGCGATGGCGTGAGCCAATCGCAATGGTCCAAATTTTGAGCTGTCGCGATGGTGTAAGGGTCTTGTCGCGATGGCGTGGCTAGTGAGCAATCGCGATGGTCTAGCTTGCCACGTGGCACTATCGAGGCGATGGCGTGGGCCAATCGCGATGGTGTGGGGTCGACGGGATCGTCGCGATGGTCAAGGACCGTCGCGATGGTTCAAGTGAACCGTCACGATGGCGTGAGACCGTCACGATGGTCCGGCCGAGCCGTGATGGTTCAAGTGAACCGTCGTGATGGCGTGAGCCAATCGCGATGGTGTGACACAATCGCGATGGTTTGAGACCGTCGCGATGGTCCACCAAAGTGTGAATTTTTGAAATGCGTCTGTGGATTCGTGCATACGCTTGTGTCGCCTACCTCGTGGTGTGGTCGCTTACCAAAAATACCGAACTTGGCAGACCATCGTGATGGTCTGACACACTCGGCGGATTTCTGACAGAAAGTGAATTTTTATCTTTTCCCAGCTTTCCTGATGCACTGGAGCTCTGTACTTGCAAGAAAACTCAAAAACACACAAGTACACACAAGCACAAAAGCTCTCTCTCTCTCTTGCACATGCACAAATGAGGGGAAATGAGGAGAATGGGTGGATATGGTGATTTTTCTGATTTTTTTGGAGATGAAGATGATGATGCAGTGATGGAGATGGAGTGTGGGGGAGGTGAAAAACACTAAAATCAACTAAAAACAACAACAAAAACTGAAATTTTTACCTTCCAACGCCACTTCTTGCCATACTCTTACCATCACACATTCGTCCTAGACTCGATCCCCGACAACGGCGCCAAATTTGGTGTTGCTCTAGCACAATGGTGAGAACCACGTTAAGAAGCCTCACCTCCTTAATGTCAATCCGCGGAAGAGATAGGAGTGATATGAAGATCGTGAATGTGAGATGAAGTGAGAGTAAAGGTGAGAAGCATAGAGATGCACACACACATACACACACACTACGAAGAGACAAGCAAGACACAATGGAAGGTGAGAAATCAACTCTATTGCTCAAGATCTCAATTACAAGCTCAAAATAGCTCTAAGCTCACACTCCTCACACAAGCTAACCTCAAAAATGAGCTCTCTAGCTCTTTTTATAGTTTCTAGATTAGTTTTGACCGGTTTCACATCTAGTGACCGGCATAGTTAAAAAATAGGTCCTAAGTGCTATTTGAAAGGGTAAACAGTGTCTAAAAATAACCAAAATAGATATGCTCATTCTACCTAAGCTCCTCAAGCTCGAGGACTCCTCGGCTTGCACAAAATGGAGTTAGAAATTAAGAAAATGGTTTTTCTATATTACATATGTTACAATAGTGATAAAAATCAATGTTGGAGGTTTTTGAAAAGTATTTTAAAACATAATTCTTTGAAAAAAGATCCGACTGACTCCCTGCTCCGCCTTTACATGCTTCCGCGTCTTCTATGCCTCTAGCTGCTGCCAACAATCATCCACAAGTTCAATGGGAGGAGGGGCTTCACTTTCCTTTGTCCATTTCTCTTCTTGAATCTCTCTCAGGAACTCTGGTGAATACCTATTCATAGAAGAAGAGGTGTCTGGTTCAGTGGAGTTAGGCACATAAGCTTCCTGGGGAGGAATGCTTATTCTATCTCTTGCACTCTCCTTAATCTGGGAGGTGACTCCTTTCCCAGACTTTGTAAGTAACCTCTCCAATCTATCTAATAGACCATCGAAATGCAAGGGTGTTCTTGTGGAGCTAGAGCCATTGAACAAGCGATTGGCTTCAAACATGGCTTGCTCCAATTCGACCATCTTAGCACAAAGATTTGTTCGCTCTATCTCTAGATCGGCTCTAGGGTAACATTTCTCATGATCTGTCACATTTGGCCCTTCCTGGATTGTGGCCTGATATGCTTTAAGCATCATGTCTAGATCCTCAAGAGTGGGATCGGCTAGGACTGATCCTACTCTGGGTGGTGGGTGGGCTACGTGTGGTGGATTAGAAAATTGGGGAATGGCAGGTGATGGGTTGGAGGGCGATGGAAAGGGGTGTGGTGGTGTAGTGTAAGAGTGGTTTTCCTATCCTACTCCTTGGGTTTGCTGCAAGGCTTGAGCTCTAGTGACCACATGCACGGGGGCTGTGGACGTTATACTTCCCGTAGAGTCTACCACTAACCCAATGACGTTGATAGGAGTGATTTTTTGTAGGTTATTGGGGTTCTATGGGCAATCTCGTAAGAGATGCTCTTTCCCACAATCTTGACAAAAGCCCTGAATTGTCACTGGTTGGGGTTGTGTAGGGGCAGGCAGTGGACAATCACGTATAAGGTGATCTCCCTGACATCTGAAGCATGGTCCTCTAGGAAATGGGGGTCACACTTGCCTAGGTTGAAGTCTAGAGTTGGGGTTTGTGTACATGACATTAGCATACTCAGGTTCCCCACTATTTTCACTTGGGTCCTCATAATAGTATGGCTCGTTATGCTCGGGTGACTGCATGTAGTAAGCATGTGGGCTGTCAATATGTTTGGAGTCAAAACTATGGTGTAGGTTACTTTGCCTGGGCTATCAAGGTCTTTAAACTCATAGATTGTGAGAGCACCTACTTCATGAGGCTGGGCAGGCTTATATCTCCAAAAAGCCTCATGGGTTTCTCGGTTTAAAAGCAAATCTATGCTTTTATTATCCTGAGGAATCCACTCTGGAGTCATAATCCTGGTCAAGACTGATTTACCACGGGGAGTCCTCGGCTCTCTCTCTAAATTCCCTTGCTCTATATCACTCATGTCGGTCTCTATGATCACATTCCCAAACTCGTCTGTTCTATCAGGAAGGGTGGTGACTACATAAATAGTCCCTTCTTTATCTAGGTATGCTCCATTCTCGAACTTAACTACTGGGTGTTCTAATCCATGGGGTTGATCGAGGTTCTTAATCTGTACTACAGATCTTCTCAAGCCGTCTTCGTAGATGCGAGCACCTAGACGATTAGTCCTGATGTATTCCGATTGAGTCTTGTAAGGTCCTTCTGGCTTTTCTAGGTACGCCACCCCTAAACTACCTACTGGTCTCTCCATGTTATAGGACATCTCAGAATCACTTGTTTCTGATCGGGGAGTGTATGGGTAATCACTCAACTACTGGGCCCAAGACCTAGCAGTGTGATTGACACTAGCTTCAGAAGATCTGAGGCTTTGTCGGTCTCGGCCTAAGTGTCTGCCTGACCTAAGGTTCATATGCCTAGTTTCTCTACCCCCTTGGTCCCAAGTACACTCTCGTTGCAGGTTAATTTGTACTAATCACTTTGTTCTTTTTAGTTGAATATTGTGTTAAGCTCTTGTTTGGAATCACGTCGTCAGGATTACTTAAGAGAATTTCGCACTTGATATTTGATCGGTTCAAGTTTACTTTTGTCCCTTAGGGTTTTCACACGTAAGTCCTACTTAATACTTGTACTTTGCTGATTAGTTCTCTTAGACTTGATTAGTGCCTATCATTGCTCTAGTTAATCACCACACCTAAGTCGTACTAGCCTAAGCTAGGAATTGACAAAGGAGGGTAGAGAGAACTTCCAACCTCAATACTCTGGTTGCTCAGACTGCTACACCAGCTCAGGAAACCTTCTCCCAAGCTTGGTACTCACCCTTGCTAGCTTGCCTTGGAATGCTTTGAGTGCACGCAATGTTCCTACTGAGCTTGCTGGAGATGGTGATGATGCTGAAACCTGCAAGAAACATGCAAAAACACACAAAACAACAATGCACTCTCGCTCTCTCTCAAACTCGCACAAAGCAAATGAGGATAATGACAAGGAAGAGGGAATATGAAGTGGAGAAGGAGATGGAGATGGAGGTGGAGATGGAGATGGAGATGGAGATGGAGATGGAGATGGAGATGGAGATGGAGATGGAGATAGAGAAAAAAACAAGAAAATTACCTACTACTTACCATTCCAACACATCCTCTCTACGTCTTACCATCACACGCTCGTCCTCAAAGCTCGAATCCCCGGCAACAGCGCCAAAATTTTGGTGTAGCTCAGTGATGAGTAGCACCTCCTTTAATGTCAATCCGGGAAGACATGAGGATGGTATGAAGACCTCGAGCAAGTGAAGGCACAAATGTGTGAGTGAGAAGCACACCAACACACACACATGCGCACACACAGCAAGAACAAAGAGAGTAAGACAATGGAATCACTTCTATTACAACCCAATTCTCATACAAGCTTAAAACTACAAGAAGCTGCTCAAAAATGAGCTCTCTAGCTCTATTTATAGTTTTTGACTAGCTTTGGCCTTGTCCAGACCTAGTGTCCGGCTTAGTTAAAAATTAGGTTCCAGGGCTTATTTGAGGGCTCAAACGAGATCTAAAAAATATGAAAATTGGCAGGCAACTACTTCTAAGGCTCCCCAAGCTCGAGGACTCCTCGGCTTGCATAAAATGGAGCTACAAAAAGATGAAACGGTATTTACAATGGTTGTTAGTGATGAGAATCACTTTTAAAATGATGTCAGGACTGGAAAAAAAATGATGGGATGCCTCAGTGCTAGATCTGCATGTCTGCCCGTACTTGCTTCTTCCCGTATAATGCCAACACCATGTAATATGTCAATGACTTTAAATTTTGAAAAAACCTATACTACCAGTGCAGTCAATTCAACACCTAAACTCTTTCAACTAGAATGGTTAATTTTAACTTCAAGGCTTTTGATATTCATACATATTTCACATATACTATTTTATCTAAATTTTCCATAAAGTCACATATTTAGAGGAGACTAACTACCTAAACCTGAAACTAACAATAGGATTTATATGCGCCTAGTGATAAGTGCTATTCAAAGTACTTAATGCACTATGATAAACCCAAACAGAAAACCTCCTTGGGGTATTTTTGTATAAAAAATTGGACCAAAGGACAATCTTCTACTTCAGATATTTAGACTTTGATTGTATTCCTTGGTTAATCCATGTGTTTAAGTAGGCGTATTGTATACAACTCTCTGGATCTAGAAAATATTCCACTAGTCAAAATGAGTTAATGAGAAAATATCCACAAAACTCATAAATCAACCTTGCAAGTGGAACTAGACATATTTGAAGGGTAAATCATAACCATTTAGCAAAGCACTATACAAGGATCGATCACAAACCCTATTCAAATAATGAAGTGTTTATGAATCCCTTCATATAGCAAATACCTAGTACATCATTCATCAATATTATGATAAAGTTTTTATTTATTGCAATAGGGTCACCTTGGTACAGGGAAAAAATCAATTATCATTACCCAATTAGACATGTTATGTAGCCTCTAAAATTTTATGATGGATATTCATACCACACATCTTAGTAGTACCCAATACTCCTCCATTAAGAGAGACCACCGTCCAAACTTTTTGAGTTCATTCAACTAAGGAGTAGTCATGAAAAATCAGAATTGTTTACTTGTTTTGCTTATTTCTCAAATAGAAAGGGATTAACCGTATCCAAGATATCTATTTTTATATAGAAAGTGACATCTTACCAAAAATAGATAAATGATTAGTCACACAAAATTCTTTGAGTGAGATCATCGAAGTATTAGAAATAGGTAATATTCCATCAAAAGCCATCCAAACATATCAACCATCTTTAATTCCAATGGGGTATATCCAAATGGCCCCCCATAATCTTCTTCTCAAAAACAAAGTAACCAAGATATTAGAACACCCCTCTAGAGTTTCCAACTCTTAATTGATATCACTCCTTAATTCAAGGATCAAAACATTAAATTTTATCCCCATGTTTACATATGATTACAACTCCTAAACATCCAAAAACATCTGATACTAAATAAAGAATATATACGTTTCTCCTTTTGATCCCAATTCCTCATACTTAGTTGATAATTTGTGAATTCAAAAACCAATTCTTGTATTATATACATCAAGATAGTAATTTCACATCTAAATAAGTTTCAAAAACTTTATATTCATAATATATATAGAGTTCGCAACTACATTTATACATATACCAAAACAAATCCGCAAAGTACTAATAACTTAGGACCAAACGACTTCAACATGTCTTCTGCTACATGTAAATAGTACACATACCTCCTTCAAAACCTCATTTTAAAATATCTTTGTTCATTTCAAAATATATCTCGTGATTTATATCTCTAAAGTTGATAATTACATAAATGACTTATATAACCTCAAAAAATAGGTCCTTTCTTACTAGAAATACTACTTAGACCCAATATATGCAAATTTAATCCACACCTTTAGATAATCCATTTTAAGCATTTTGTATCTATCAAAGAAAAACAAATGCAACTTTGAAATATCATTAAATAACTAGGGGTTCAATATTGGATAAGCGATAGAGATTTCCTTATAAACTTTTCCCATTTAAAAAATTTCAATACCAAGCCTATTTATTAGGCTCAATACAACAATATTTCAAATCAAGAAACCCTAAGAATTTGATCCAAACTGGTTAAAAGCCATTTTCTACATATCTTTATCAATTTATTGATACAACAAATACCAATAATAAAACTTGCTAACCTAGATAGAGAGGTCCAATGGAACCAAAGCTCTTGAAGAAAATGCCATTTCTTTAAGAGAAATGAATGCCCTCCCAATGCTCGAGATAATGAGGCAGCATGCCCAAAGATTAGACACAGCCTTAATGAGGATCCCCAAATTAGAACACACTTCTAGACTCAAGAGCTAGAGAGAGCATACTTTATAAATGGCAATTGAAACAAGGAGCAAAAAGGTAATAGAAATACTAAGAGCATGTGCCATTGGAAAGCTTCCATATTTTGATAATCGTATAGCATAATCACCATAACCATAAGCTTATAAAGATGAATCCATCTACAACAATACCTTGGTCATCTTCTTATCACAAGGCAACATCTCCACATACAATAGTCCCATATCCTACCATCACAAACATTTCTCATGGGCTCAATGATATGAAGCCAAGACCAACAGTGGAAAATTATAACTTGAATCCACAACCACTACAAGTGAGATTCAATATTGCTCTACCCCCAAGAATTCACTCCTAAAACCATGATTTCATACTTCAACCACACCAACCAAGTTGGTTATACACAACTATTGGTTATCCATGAACTAGCACTTGGTTTGTGTAATTGTAGAGAATGTATTTTGACCTTCTATTAAGGAAATACCTTGATGGTTATAATCTAGCCAAGATGAGATTTTAAAATCGATCAATTGTTAAAGAAGCACGTAGTTATGGAATACTATAAAAACTAGCAACTCCCAATTGGCTATTTTTGGGTGAATAACACAAAACATGCTTCACAAAAACAAGGTAGCATATATTGGCCCCATACTTTCTTGGTTACTTTTAGGAGAAATATTAAAAAGTGTCTAAGGGAGGGTTCTTATGTGAAATCATAAGTAGATACAAAAAGAGATATTATTTTGGTCTAGGGAGGGTTCCTATGCACAATTGTGGGTGTGTGCATACCCTAAAACCCAACACTCTCCCCCCCCTAGACTTTGTCGTCCTCGACAAAGCTAAGAGAAAAGGATCATACACAACTGAACTGGTTCAAGCTTGAGTCTTTAATTTTGAGAAGCTCCAAGTCTGCAAATCTTCCATTCTGCAGTTTACAATCTTCAGGTCTCCATACTCTTCATTGATCTTTGAACCTGCACCACATCAGTCTTCAATCTTTCAAATCTTCAATACCGCAAGCCCTTAGTCCATCCTTCAATCTGTGCATCTTCAGTCTTTACAGCTGGGCGACACAATCCCCTTGGTGGGAAGTCAGCCCAGCATGCATCCCATTGTGCAGTCCTTTGTAAGGCTGGAAATGCCTTCTTTAGCAGCTCCCAAACCTGAAATAAAATGCAAAAAGCAAGTAGACTGCATCTATCAAAAAAATAAACATTTACTCCAATTATAGTTTCCACTTCAGGGGCATCCCCTTCAACAAGACTTTTCTTCTAGAGAGACACCCTCTTGAAGATATATCTTGCCATGGTGTGTATATCAGGTATAGCTACCCTATATGGTAGTGATAGAAGTTATTATGAAGATCTTCATAATCCTACAAAAAAGTAGCTCCAAAGAGTCCATAGCCTTCTAACTCTCAAATAAGCTTGCATTGGCCTATTTTCATGTATGAGAGTTAACACGGTATTCAGTTGTATTCTTTGCTAAGTAGTCATGCTTGGGTACGGGTTAGAAAACCTTCCAGTCATCATGAGCAATTTCTGCAAATCATAGTGTCACATCATCTAGCAGAGGTAAGAATGATTTATGCAACAGTTCGATAAGTGTAAGTCTATAATGTCAAACTTATCTGATTAATCCAACCATTACTAGTCACACGGCTAAGATGATGACTGTATCAAAAACACACCAATACTTTTAGTGCCTGGGATGTTAGTTATAAGCCATTTCAGTGAAAAAAGAGATGCAACAAGTAATCAAGATTAGCCTGTAAGATCAGGAGAGTGCATCACAAAGTGAATCATTTCAGAATTTATAAAATATGTAGGCCCAATCCCACATGGTCAGTCACATTTCAAAATGATCATCAAACCTGTGAACACATCATTCAAAGGAGAGCATTTATAGGAGTCAAAAGGAATCAATGCTAAGTTTTGTGTGTGTTGGCCTACACTGTATTAAGTGAGCATTGTAAAACCAGAGAATTTCTTCCCTGGCAAAAAACAATACACTTAAAGTGTGAACCCAGTTCTTGCATCCATGAAAACATTTCAGGAATTTCCTTTTTAAGACACGAGAGAAGGTAATGAGGAAATGGAGTAATCATTCCTAAATTGCTCTAATTGTGAAGACCCATCATGGTTTGTTCAATGTAGAAATAGGTTTAAATATCTGCAGCTCCCCATCTAAGCAAGATGAATGTTAGAGAGTCAGTCAAAATCGTCGGTCTGGGGCCCAAAAAGGTGTAAATACAAAAATGAACTGAGCAACCACATTGTCCAAATAACATTAAGGACTATAAAATGAAGTTCCAAGTATTAGGACCATATAGAAGTGAAATCATATCAGACAATCATGGAAAATACATCAAGCAGTACTAAGACACCATCCTGAAGGTTTGGCAACAATCAACAAGCTAGATGAGCAAAATATTTGATAAGCTTTATCACAAGCGATAATTTTGACAAATTCCTGAGATGAATACTACTTTAGCAGAAATAGCCATACAAAAATGCAATGCATAAGGGAGAATTAGTCCTTGTAACGTTGTTTTTGGCACTTGAGTCATTGTTATGCGAGTTTAAACATTTCCCGTGTCAAAGTGAACGCTCTATGACCATGAAATTTCTCATGCATACACGGTCCTGCCTCTCAAATCTGTGCCAACCATGGACAAGAAACAGACACATGAATGGCTTTTAAGAAACAAAACTCATGAATATCTATGTCATAAAGATATTAACCATCTTGTTGCCTTTTCCTGAAACAAGATCATTAATAACAGAACCAATTTATCAGTGTAGTTCATCTGGCAACCGCGCTATGTAATAACTATGGTAATGAGTTTTAGCCACTTGCATACGAGCAAAGATATTCCTTGAAATGGATGATGAAAAGTCAGAGGCAATGTTTCCATAATAGCATAAGGTATTCACATCAACAACTACACCAAGGTCAATGTTAACATGAAGCTTAATTTCTCACATGACTGTAGTAAAATCATTACATTCCTCAATTCACAATATGCCATCAAATGCATAGTATAATAAAGGCAGGGGTTTCTTAAGCCAAGGGCACATATCAGCTTCGCCAATCAACCTACCAGTGGACCCCCAGACATGTAGGGCTTCCCCTAAGCGATTGCATCCTTGACAACCCAGTTCGAAAAAACCTCTAATCACAGAAGTGAAAGCTCCAAAAAGTACAACTTTAGATGACAAATTTTTACTTCGAATCTCACTGTCAAGAAGGATCTGAGCAATACCCTTATCATGTATGGGTAGTGAGAGTAAGGGAGTGATTGTGCAATGATTATGAGAGGAAAGCGGGCGTCGGTATAGAAACTTGTACACAGAAAGAAGTAGGGGGGGCAGATGACCTAGGCCATCATGCCAAACGAAGACCAGAGGAGCCGAGTTCAACCTTCAACATGGAGGAGCACGAGGCTCACCCCTCAAGCCTTCATGAAGCATCTATAGATATGTGTAAAACCAGACCTGCACATCGCAAGAGAGACATTAGATATGTAGTATATATGGAGGGACAAGAGCTGACTTCAACCCAGAGGAGGGGAAGCTTCCAAGCTCATATCTGCATCAAGAAGCGTTGAGGTATCAAGGCTCAACCCTTTACAGGAGCAAGCACCAATAAGGGGAGCCGCTTCACCCATAGGGCAATCATCACACAGAGAGTAAATAAAGTCAAAAACCACAGACAATACAGAGGGGAAGCTTCACAAAAGTGCGCATCCATGAAAACAGGTGATGGAGAGATTAAAACTTGACAAGTAAGCCTCACACTACAGGCATCGCCATCTTCCATGAGGACATGTGGGGAAGCCAAGTTCAACCCAGGCAGCATGTGATGATGTGGAGTTTGACAAGCACGACTTCGACAGTAAAAGTAGATGGGGAGCTCGAAGGAACTCAACCCAACAAAGCTCGACTCCACAGAGCACCCGAAAGAAGAAAAACGCTGAAGCATAAGGGGGAGCGGACGATGCTCAACCCCAACTTCTGTTGCCCGCAGAGAGATTCATGGCTCAACCTTCCCTCAACCACAATGGCAAGTGTGATTCAAAGGGGGCACAAGGTCTCAACCTGATGAAGTAGATACGGAAGGGGAGCAGACAACACCATAACCTGCCCAGGAATGTCGTTGCTGCCCGTGTCTTTGAAAAGACAAAAGGGATGGAGAGCATGCTCTCCCCCCCAACTCACGATGACAACCGCCTCAACAAGAGAAAGAATCGAAGGCATTGCAAACCTTAACCTCTCTTTAATGTGGTAGGTGGTAAGGACAATCAAAAGAAATGCGTGGTCAGGACTCAGATAGCTCCGAATTCATGCAGGCCTAGCATCATTCATTACTCACATAAAAGTAGTACTTCTATTCCTTCCATCTTTCAAATGCTTTCGAACGACCCTCGAACCCACATATGCACTAAAAGTTCCTTTAAATAGAGAACAAAATATTTGAACAGAAGATTTTACGTATATGTTCATGGGAAACTTGAATCTTGCTTTTTCTTTCGTATGTATTTTTTTCAAACAGATGAAGAGAGGGAGGGAATAAAAAGAGTAGAACCCACCCCCTATCCAAGGCATGCACAGAAACAGTGGTGATAGGGATGGAGAGTGGTGCCACTTAGTGAGTGTGTGAGAGTGTATATATGTGAGAAAAGATAAAGGGAAGGGGGTTAGGGGTTGTTTTTGTGCAACAAACAAAAATAAAGATCTACGCTACTCAAAATCAGAAATAAGGGGTACCCTTGACCAACCGAAGGCCACACGTATCCACAACTCAATCCAAGTCTGAGGTGCATCCACAAAGTGTAGGCACGGCAAGCTTGAACAAACCCAACGGCTAAAGGCCAACGTCCCCGGCAACGACGCCAAATTGTTGAGAAAAGGGGAGCAACAGACCCTAACCGCCTCACATGGAAGTGAGAGGCTCTTCCAAGAGGAGTTGCAAGAAGTGTAAGCAACGCACACACACCCACGTCCACAAACAATGGCACCATGGCCAACGTCAAAAGGAGCAAGGGAGGGCAATACTCACACACATGACAACCCCAAGTGCCAAACCCACACACATGGATCAATGCCTAGCACACAAGGAGAAATGTGGAAGCCAAATGAACCTTCTTTCCATTAGCATGGAGGCCCAGACCATGGCCAAGGGACCTCCTTTTACAAGAAATAGCCTCTATTTATACGCTCAACACAATTCCCCCATGTGCTCCTTTTGACTAGTCAAAAAGGAGCACATGCCTAACTGTCATATCTCAAGGAGATCTTGTCATATATTCCAAATCTCAAGAGAAAGGAGAATACGTGTGCGTGGGGATTTTCCTAGGCTTCTTCAAAAGATATGAGCATTTACAAAGTTCCAAAGCTTTACTTTTAGGAGAAGTATTAAAAAGTGTCTAAGGGAGGGTTCTTATGTGAAATCCTAAGTAGATACAAAAAGAGATATTATTTTGGTCTAGGGAGGGTTCCTATGCACAATTGTGGGTGTGTGCATACCCTACAACCCAACAACAAGTCTCTAACCCACTTAGAGATACACTTAGGTTTGACATGGCCAGATAATCCTTTGCAATTAAAAGAGAGTAAACTGAACAAATTCATGATTAAACAGAAATAAGAGAGAAGAAGTGACCAACCAATAAGCAAAGCCATTACTTTTGAGAGTTTTTAGTGGGCTTGGACATAGACATGGAAACACAAATAGGTTCCTTCCTTTTAGATTTCCCTGCATTTGGACTCAAAGGTTGACTCGTATAAATTTGAGACATGTGAGTACCTTCCTACATGGAATTGCACTTAGACATTTCCTCAATTCTAGCTTAATCATGCTCATTTAATTCCTTAGTGAAGACATGATTTGTCACCCTGATCCATGTTACCTTTGCTATAATATTGAGAAGTCGTACCATCACAAATTTTTTTCCTGATTGTAACTTGAGTCCAACCTCAATTGTTATTGATGATTATGAAGAACTTGAAGCAAGTCAAAAATCAAAATGAAGCCAAAGAAGTCATTAAAGATAGTGAAGAGATCTTAGAAATATAGCTTGCCTACATATGTACATTACAGATGAAAATTCTTGTACTATGAGATTAGATGATCATTAGAATGATAAGGAATAATGTAATAGATGTGGGATGAGTCTAAAAACATATGTATATAAGTCAATGATGTAAAGAAATGTGAGTGAGAGTCATTAGAAGCCAAGTGTCAATGAGGTAGATGTGTAGAGAGTCATTTTCAGAAGTTAGAGTCGAGTCTTTCTTTGATTTCTCTCAGCCTGATCATGTGGATCAGGAAATCTTTTGTACACATCTAATCTAGAAGCTAATCAAGCTATGTTCAAAGTTTCATGGTCTAATTCCTTTCAAGTTGTGTGTATGATCAATAGGAACATGTATATGTAAAGTCTGCAGGTAGACCTCTCAGATTCACACACTTTTTTGTGTAAATGTTTTGCTTGGATCTCAGTGCACACTGTAAAGTTTTTGATGAGTGAGCATTCAAAATCTAAGTTAGAAGCTAAATCTATGGCTAAAAGAATTTAGCAAAACGGTACTTGTGCTATGAGAAATCAGCCTTAGAATTTGACTATGTCAAAGTCACTTGTTCAAGAAGAGAGTTTCTGACATACCTTTGATCTTAAAGATCAAATTTAAGTTTTTAATGATTCTTTTGAAGGTCTAATGGTTGATATGATTGCACAAAGGTAGCATGGAGATATGTGCATCATTATATTGAAGAAACTTGAAGATATGTGCAGGTAATGTGTTGATATATTTAGGTAGTGATGTGTGTGAACCCATTAGGACTGCTGGGGTACTTTTTTCCCTCTTTAGGAGGTTTTTTTCCCCCGGCTTGTATATACGCCTATTGCCCTAATGGGATACTTATCTTTGTACATTCTCTAGTAATACATTCAGTATTGTGTGTTTGTGCTCCAAGCTTCTTCTTCTTCCTTGTGATGTTCGCGTGCTTCTGCAGACGTCTAACTCCAACAATTGGTATCAGAGCAAGTCGTCGCTTCATCTAGGGTGTTGTCGACACTCCTCCGTTTGCAATCTCAGAATCGCACAAATTTTGGTGAGCATACTCAGCGTGTTTTCGAGATCAAAACAGCTTCATTGTGTGGTGCCGAAATCGCAATCTGAGCTCGTTTCGGCCTCCGAACGCACTATCACAGCGCTTGTGCAAGCTATTTCGTCTTTTTGTGCCAAAGGTATATACCAATTTTTGTTCGCCAGTTTAAGCGTCTCGAAGTCTGCTACAGGTCTAGCAGAACTCATTTGGGCAATTCTCTTCAACTTTTTGAGATACAATCAATTTTATGCATCAAGGTATTTTAGTCACCGGCCATGGCTGAAAGCAGTGATGTATTCCGTATGTTGGTTGTTGAGGATAAGTTGGATGGTACCAACTACCCATTATGGGCTTATATGATGCGATATGTTTTGGTTGCAAAAGGATTGTGGAACATTGTGCAGGGTGTTGAAAGACGTCCTGTTACACCTGTAACGACATGTATTGCAAATACAGGTGCTTGAGCTGATGAAGATGGTGTCAAAGATGATATTCCACAGATTCCTGTTCATGCTGCTGTTTCTGTTGCACCTACTGCAGAGCAAATTCGTTGGGATGGCAGAGATGCCCAGGCACATGCATTGATAGCTTTGTCTGTCAAACGTGCCATTATTCCTCATATTCGCTCTTGCAGAACAACTAGGGATGCTTGGGATACACTTACCACATTATAGCAAGCTAGGAATGAGGCTCGTGTTGCTTACCTCTGAAAACAGTTGGAGAGTGAGCACATGAATGAAGGTGATTCTATGGACAGTTTCCTAACGGAGATCAAAGATTTGAAGGAACACTTGATTTCTACGATGAGGTTATACCAGATAGCTCACTTGTGCAGACCGTTTTGAATGGTCTTCCTGATTCATATCAGAGTTTTGCTTCTACTCTTTGATTGATGATGAAAGGCAATCCGAATGCCTTATCATTTGAGGAGTTAGTCTCTGTTCTGTTGTAGGAAGATCAGTCCAAGCAGAACAGGTCCATTATGCGTGTTGCAGATCAAGCTTTCCTGGCTAGTCAAAAGGGCAAAGGAAAATGGAGCTCTTCTACTAGTAAGCAAAAATCTGCAAATGCTGCACATTCGAAGAACCAGGATAAAGATGAGAAGAAATCAGAAAAGCAGAAATTGTTTTGCAAGTACTGTAAAGGGAATGATCATATCATAAAGAACTGTCCAAAACTGGTTGCAAAAGAGGCAAAGAAAAAGGAGGCTGGAATGGTTGTTGCAGAAGCCTCTACACCAAAAACAGAGTCTACTAATCTTGTGTACGAAGAAGAATGGGCGTTTACTACTGTTTGCAGTTTTGACCCATCTTCTCATGAGCAGTGCATGTCTGCAGTGGACTCAGATGTTTGGTACTTTGACAGTGGGGAGACCAAACATATTACCTCGCAGCGCAGATTCTTCTCTTCACTCGAGCCTGCCCCTACAGGGAATACTGTCACATGCGCCAACAACTCCTCTTATCCTGTTATGGGAGTTGGTAAGATCATTCTGACTACTGCTGATGGTAGTTCTTTCACCTTGTCAGATGCTTTATTTGTGCCAGGGATCAAGAAGAATCTGTTATCAGTTTTTGCATTAGCCAAGATTGGCTTGGTTGTGAAATTCGTTGATGACAGGTGTACAGTTCATGATCTATCAAATGGCGATGTCATTATTGCTTCTGGCATTTTATGTCGTGGGCTGTATAAGCTCATAGACTATGAAAGATCTATGAATGATTCGGCATGCGCAATTCGTGATTCTCAGGCTATGTCAGATGCAAAGCTTTGGCATGCACGCTTTGGTCATCTAAATTTTGCTAGTTTGCTACGCCTGCAAAAATCTGATATGGTGTCTTCTTTGCCCAAGCTTGAGGCACCTGGAAAACATGTATGTGAAGGCTGTATTTTGGGCAAAATGCAGCATTCCTCCTTTCCAAAAGATGGTTCAGTTCGGGCTACACAGAAATTGCAGCTTGTACATAGTGATGTCTGTGGTCCTATGCAGACACCCTCTTTTGGGAAATACCTTTACTTCGTGACTTTCATTGATGATTTTTCCAAGCATGCATGGGTATATCCACTCAAAGCAAAGTCCGAATTCTTCATGTGCTTTAAATAGTTTTTGGTTTTGGCTGAAAATCTGTCAGCATGTAAAATGGGCACCCTCCGTTCTGATTGAGGGGGGGAATATATGTCTTCTTATTTTAATGCATTTCTGGCTGAACGTGGGATAAAACACCAGTGTATAGTGCCGTATATACCTCAACAGAATGGAGTTGCTGAACGAAAGAACAGGTCACTCATGGAGATAGCGAGGTGCATGGTCAAGAGTCAGGCTTTACCACATAGTTTCTGGCTTGAGGCTGTCATGTGTGCAGCATATGTACTGAACAGCTATCCCACTAAAGCGCTGCAGTCTATCACTCCATATGAGGCTTGGCATGACCGCAAGCCATCTGTTGCTCATCCGCGTGTTTTTGGTTGTTTGGCATATGCATTAGTGCCTGAACAACATCGCAGAAAATTGGATGATAAGGCAGTAAAATGTATTTTTGTTGGGTACAGTTCTGAAAGTAAAGGCTATCGTCTGTATCATCCACAGACTAAATGCATTCTGGTTAGCCATGATGTTGTCTTTGTGGAAGATGCTATTCAGCCATTGCTTTCATGTACTAAGGAGACATCTGTTAGCTCCAAAGACATGTATGATACATTGATGCCTCTTTTTAAAGGTGGACAGTCTAGTGCTGGTCCTAATGAGGCAACTTCTTAGCCTTTGCAGGTTTCATATGATGATGCAGATCATTCTATTTCTGATGCAGCTTTACATGATGCACTTGTTAATGAGAGAGCTGATATTGAGCAGGCAAAAACTATGCCAAAATGGCTGGTGCAGACTTTGCGTGACAGCAAATTAGATGCACCTTTGTCATATCGTACTCGTACAGGCTCTCATAGTGCCTGCTTTGCATCAGATTGATATGTTATGGCTGCGTCTAGTCTCTGTGATGAGAATGAGCCTCTTTCTTTTGATGAAGCACAGAATTCAGAAAATTGGATGGCTGCCATGCAATCTGAATACGATGCTATAATGAAGAATGGTACATGGTCTTTATGTGACTTGCCTCCTGGCAAGAAGGCCATTGGCACTAAGTGGGTATACAAGCTGAAGCGTAAACCTGATGGTACAGTTGATAGGTATAAGGCTAGACTTGTTGCAAAGGGTTATGCACAGGAAAGAGGCATCGATTTTGATGAGACCTTTGCACCTACATGCCGTATGACTACTGTTCGGAGCATTTGTGCACTTGCAACCCATCATGGTTGGAATGTACATCAGTTGGACATTAAAACAACATTTCTGAATGGTGACTTGCATGAAGAAGTGTATGTTTTTTAGCCCCGTGGCTTTGTGTAGAAAGGGCATGAAAACCAGGTGTGCAAGTTAAAGAAGGCATTATATGGTTTAAAGCAAGCACCACGTGCTTGATATGAGAAGATACATGCCTATCTGGTTGCACATGGTTTTGTGAACAGTCCTACTGAAAGCACCTTATATGTTAAGCGTGCTAATGATGTGCTTCTAATCATTGTTGTCTATGTTGATGACATGTTGCTCATTGGTCCTATTGAGAAGCATATTGCTGATTTCAAGGCTGATTTGCATGCCTCATTTGAGATGTCTGATTTGGGGCATTTGCATCACTATTTGGGCATTCAGTTTATGCAAGTTGATGGTGGAATGGCTTTGTGCCAAACGAAATATATTGACACATTATTGCAGCGTTTTGGCCTTGAAGGCTGTAAGCCTATTGCCACTCCTATGGAGACAGGTTTACGCTTGAGTCTTCATGATGCTGGAGATGCATTTGTTGTTGTTCTCTATTAGCAAGCTGTTGGATGCTTGATTTACTTATGCATTACTCGGCCAGATATTCAGTTTGCTATCTCACAGATGAGCAGGTTTATGCATTGCCCAGGAGTCACGCATTGGAAGGCGGTTAAGCGCATATTTTGCTACTTGAGTGGTACTCGGCTACTTGGGTTGTTTTATCCCAAGGGGGGATCACTACCGCCAGATTTGCATGCTTTTTCTGACTCAGATTGGGCTGGTTGCTATGACACTCGTGTGTCCACCAGTGGTTTTTGCTTCATGCTTGGTAGCTCATGTATATCTTGGTTGAGCAAGAAGAAGCCTACTGTGGCCACTTCCAGTTGTGAGGCTGAGTATAGGGCAGCTTTCACAGCGACTGTTGAGTGTGTGTGGCTCAGACACCTTATGGCTGATTTGGGTGTTTGCCAATCTTCTGCCACCACCATCTTCACTGACAGTCAGAGCGCATTGGCAGTTGCGAGGAACCCTGTGTTCCATGCTCGCACTAAGCACATTGACGTGCATTATCACTATGTCAAGGAGAGGTTCTCTACTGGGGAGATTAGCTTGGCATATGTGCCCATGCAGGAGAACATTGCAGACCTTTTCACGAAGGCTCTGCCTAGGGAGAAGTTTGAAGCTTTCCGCAAAGCTTTGATCTTACTTCCGTTTGTGGAGTGATTTCCACATAGCTTGGCACTTCCTTATACATGAGTGCGAGCTCCTTGTTCACCGCATCACTCCCAGGGGGGATTTGTTGATATATTTAGGTAGTGATGTGTGTGAACACACTAGGACTGTCGGGGTACTTTTTCCCTCTTTAGGAGGTTTTTTTCCCCCGGCTTGTATATACGCCTATTGCCCTAATGGGCTACTTATCTTTGTACATTCTCTAGTAATACATTCAGTATTGTGTGTTTGTGCTCCAAGCTTCTTCTTCTTCCTTGTGCTGTTCGCACGTGCTTCTGCAGACGTCTAACTCATGAAGCAGACTTCTTGAAGAATGAAAGTTTTCACTCAGAGGAGTGATAGTGAATGCTTTGATAAATTAAGGTAACATTTGTGTAAAGTTTAGTTTATAACTGATATAGAGGTGCTCTTAAATCAGTATGGATCACGCTTTTGGAGATTTAGAGGTCTCCAACAGTGGTATAAGAGCTAAAGGTGCAATACAAAGTGAAGTAAAGAGCATTGGAAGCTCTGACTACTGCAAACATTGAAGTTTCTTCTAATTAAAGGTGGACAAGATTAAATTCTTGAAGACAACCTGAAGAAGTGTGAAGATTGAGCTCAAAAGGATCTAAAAGACTAAAGCTTTACATTAAAGGTACAAAGTATATTCCTTCATCCTAATATTTGCAGAAGACAAAGATCAAAGATGGGAGAAAGCTTGCAGATTGATAAGCTAGATAGGGAGAACTATCCAGCTTGGTCCATGAGGATGGAGGCACACCTCATGAGCAAAGATTTGATGGCATTCATTACAAGAGATGAAGAAAAGCCTGAGTTTGAAGATCCTAGTGTTCCAACTAGGGAAGAGCTTGTAGATTTGAAGAATTGGATGAAGAAGGATGCTCAAGCTAGGAGCATCATTTACATGGCTGTAAATGATTATCTTCTACCTCATGTTAGAGGATTAGAAAGTGCAACAGATGTGTGGAATGCTTTGGAAGAGCATTTCCAAAATACAACCAAGTCAAGGAAGTCCTCATTATGGGCAGAGTTCACAACCTTCAAGAAAAAGAGCTCACAATCAATTTCTGATTATGTGGCAAGAATGAAGGATATTGTAGATAGCTTGGGAGTAGTAGATGAAGATATTGAAGAGGATAAGTTGGTAAGACAAATACTTACAGGTCTAAGAGGAGATGACAAATGGAAACCTTTCATATTGTCCATAGAGTTGTCTTTAGATCATTTTACTCCTGATCTTAATCAATTTGCTAGGACACATGCTAACTTTTGAGCAGAATATTAAGGGAGATAATGATAGGAGTGCAAGTCGAGCTATGTACTCCAAGGACAAGAAAAAGAATGGCAAAGGGAAGCAGTCAACTGATGATGAAGGATCTTCAAGCCAAGCTAATTTCACAAGAGGAAAGATGAATTCAAGAGGTAAAGGAAGAGGAGGTAAGAATAAAGATAATGTTAGAGTTTGTTGGATTTGTGGTAGAACAAATCATTTGTCAAATGATTGTTGGTATAAGAATCAAAATGGTGGAAGCCATAATCAGAGTTTCAATCAAAGAGGTAGAGGAGGTAGAAAACAAAGAGGTAACTTCAGAGGAAGATGTGGTAGGACATCATATGCTAGAGGAGGTGGAAGAAGCTTTCAATCTCAGTCCTACAATAAAAACTATTATAATTAAGCATCAGATCAGAAGGATGACATGACTCTCATTTTGAATGCAACACATGAAGCAGTAGGAGAAGATCAAAGGGTATTCTATATTGACTCAGGATGTAGCAATCACCTGAGTGGCAATATATCATTGATGACTGATATGGAAGCAAAGGTGAATGGACATACAGTTCAAACAGGAGATAACACCAAGCATAAAGTGGAAAGCATTGGATCAATGAAGACAAAGAGTGGAAGCACACTCTTAAGCAAGGTACTTTATGTTCCTACTATTCCTAAAAACTTGATAAGTGTAGCAAAAATTGTTGAGAAGCGATATGAAGTCAGATTCACAAATGATGGTGTTTATGTGCACGATCCAAATTAGGGATATAGAAGCATCATTGGAGGTAAAAAAGAAGGAAGGTTTTTTACTGTCAAGGTCTAAGGTAATGTGGGACATGCATTGTTTACTTATGGAAGTCAAAAGATGTCTGAGTTAGACCTATGGCATAAAATATTAGGTCATTTCAATGAGAGAGCCATAAAGGATATGTCAAAGAATGATGTAGTGCTTGGATTCCCAAATGTTGAAGGTCAACACATGGTGTACAAGTGTGAAGCTTGCCAATTAGGTTAAGCACACAAAAGCCCATACAATGAATCAGGATACAAGTACTCAAACATGCTTGAGTTGGTTCATACAGATGTGTGGGGTCCTTCAAGGGACTATAGCATAAATGGATCCAGATATTATGGTTGTTTGTTGATGATGCAACAAGATGGATTACACCCTATGTAATCAAGGACTAATCAGAAGTGTTCAAGACATTTAAACATTATCATGCTTATGTAGAAAGGATTACACGACAAAAGCTCAAGAGGTTGAGATCAGATGGAGGGGGATAATATTTTTCTAAAGAGTTTGATGATTATTTGTGGAATGCAGGTATAAAAAGAAAAGTAACTTGCAGGTACTCCCCTCAACAAAATGGAGTTGCAAAAAGAAGAAATAGAAGTCTTGTAGAGTTTGCAAGATCAATGATGAAAGAGAAGAATTGTCCAAACTACTTATGGGCAGAAGCTATCAACACTGCAACTTACCTTGTGAATAGGTTACCTTGTAAAGCTTTGGATGGAAGAACACCTTATGAAGCATGGTGGTGTAAGAAACCTACTCTTGATCATTGTAAGGTATTTGGATGTTTAGCATATGCTTATGTTCCTTCACAATTAGGACATAAGCTAGAACCCAAAGCAGAGAAGTATGTGTTTATTGGGTATGATGATAGACATATGGGTTACAGATTGTGGAGTCCATCTACAAAGCAATTTCTTGTTACAAAAGATGTTACATTTGATGAGCAAAGCACATGGTATACAGGGCCAACAAATGATTATGCAGATGTTGAAGAAATTCAAAGGAAGGGAAGACCAAAGTAAAGGTGTATGAAGAAGATATTGATGATGTTGATTGTAAAAGTAAATTGCAGGGCAATGATGAAGATAGGCCAAGATTTGATCCAGAATCAAATGTGGCTGAGACTTCAAGAAGTGCAGAGGTGAGAAGATCTTTGAGAGAAAGAAAAGAACCTATCAGGTATAGCTATGATACATCTTTCTTAACAACAAAAGATTATGCTTATATTGTGAAGACAGAAGAAGATCCAACCACATATGAAGAAGCTAAAAGTAAACAGAATTGGGAGAAGGCAATGCAAGAAGAGTATGATGCTCTACTTGAGAATGAGACATGGGAATTGGTGCCAAGACCAAAGAACCAGAAGGTAATAGGATGTAAGTGGGTGTATAAAACAAAGAGGTTTGCAAATGGTGAGGTGTCTAGATACAAAGCTAGACTTTTGGTTAAAGGTTATGCCCAAACTTATGGGGTAGATTATGATGAAACCTTTAGTGCAGTTGCTAAGATGTCTATAATTAGAACTTTAATTGCTATTGCTCCTTGTAAAGGATGGAAGTTGTCACAATTAGATGTGAAGAATGCATTTCTGAATGGATATATTGGAGATGAAGTGTACATGGAGCAACCAAAAGGTTTCATGGAGTCAATTGGATCAGATTATGTATGTAAGCTCGAGAGAGATTTGTATGGTTTAAAGCAAGCCCCAAAGGCATGGAATTATAGGATTGTTAAGTTCTTGAATGAATGTGGATATCAAGCTTCAGAGGCAGATAGTAGCTTGCTAGTGAAGGCAAGTGAAGATGGGTATATATACATGTGTATTTATGTTGATGATATTATTGTCATAGGTACAGATGCTCAAGGAATCAAGGAGCTTAAGAAACAAATAGAGAAGGAGTTTAAGATAAGTGATTTGGGAAACTTATCTTATTTCTTAGGAATGCAAATTGTGTATACTCAACATGGAGTATATGTTACACGAGAGATACTTGAAGAATCTTCTAGTCAAGTTCAATATGGAAGATTGCAAGTCTTCAACCACACCATTGGAGGTAAATCATAAATTGAGCAGATATGGAGGTGAAGAATTTAATGACGTGAAGAAATATCAGAGTTTGGTAGGTAGTTTGATCTCTGCTACCTTGACAAGACTAGATCTATCATATGCAGTGGGTGTTTTATCACAATTTATGCATTGTCCAAAGAAAACTCATTGGATTGCAGCTCAAAGGGTACTCGAATATATCAAGGGAACTCTAAGTGAAGGTTTATATTATGCTTTTACTTCTGATACAAGAATCAAAGTGTTTAGTGATGTAGATCGGGCAGGTAATTCAGATGATAGAAGGTCTACTCATGGTTATCTCTGTTATATTGGAGATAAGTTAGTTTCTTGGTGCTCAAAGAAGCAACACAAAGTTGCTTTGTCATCCAGAGAGGCTGAGTATAAAGAAACGATAGAGGCTGCAAAAGAAGTGATATGGTTGAAGACCTTATTGAAAAGTTTTGGAACTAATCAGAGTACTCCAATTATTTTTGGAGACAACATGAGTTCACTATATTTGGCAGCTAATCTTGTTTTTCATGCCAAGACTAAACACATAGAGATTCAGTATCATTTCTTGAGAGAAAAGGTACTTGACAAAGAGATTGAAGTCTTGTACATACCAACAAAAGAGCAAGTTGCAGATATGTTGACAAAAAGCTTAGATGGACCTAAGCTACAGAAGTTTAAAGAGATGGCAGGAATAAAGAAGAATGGTATAATCACAATTAGTGATTCAAGGGGAGCTGTTGAAACAAAGGAATTCCAAATTGATGATTATGAAGAACTTGAAGCAAGTCAAGAATCAAAATGAAGCCAAAGAAGTCATTAAAGATAGTGAAGAG
Source organism: Ceratopteris richardii (assembly GCA_020310875.1). Taxonomy (NCBI): domain Eukaryota; kingdom Viridiplantae; phylum Streptophyta; class Polypodiopsida; order Polypodiales; family Pteridaceae; genus Ceratopteris; species Ceratopteris richardii. The sequence continues at coordinate 85,669,133 of CM035418.1, read as the reverse complement.
ATCTTAGAAGTATAGCTTGTATACATATGTACATTACAGATGAAAATTCTTGTACTATGAGTTTAGATGATCATAGGAATGATAAGGAATAATGTAATGGATGCAGGATGAGTCTAGAAACATATGTATATAAGTCAATGATTTAAAGAAATGTGAGTGAGAGTCATTAGAAGCCAAGTGTCAATGAGGTAGATGTGTAGAGAGTCATCTTCAGGAGTTAGCGTCGAGTCTTTCTCTGATTTATCTCAACCTGATCACGTGGATCAGGAAATCTTTTGTACACATCTAATCTAGAAGCTAAAGCTATGTTCAAAGTTTCATCGTCTAATTCCTTTAGGTTGTGTATGATCAATAGGAACATGTATATGTAAAGTCTACAGGTAGACCTCTCAGAGTCGCACACTTTTTCGTGTCAATGTTTTGCTTGGATCTCAGTGCACAGTGTAAAGTTTTTGATGAATGAGCATTCAAAATCTAAGTTAGAAGGTAAGGAAGCTATGCTAAAGCATTTAGCAAAACGAGACTTGTGCTGTGAGAAATCAACCTTAGAAGTTGACTATGTCAAAGTTGCTTGTTCAGGAAGACAGCTTCTTACATACATTTGATCTTAAAGATCAAATTAAATTTTTTAATGATTCTTTTGAAGGTCTAATGGTTGATATGATTGCAAAAAGGTAGCATGGAGATATGTGCATCATTAGGTTGAAGAAATTTGAAGATATGTGCAGGTAATGAAGTTAAATCTTGAAGCAGACTTCTTGAAGAATGAAAGTTTTCACTCAGAGAAGTGATAGTGAATGGTTTGATAAATTAAGGTAACATTTGTGTAAATTTTGGTCTATAACTAATATAGAGGTGCTCTTAAATCAGTATAGATCAAGCCTTTGGAGATTTAGAGGTCTCCAACATCCTCAAGCATCATAAATATGTTCAAAAGGATTAAATACTGTTGAGATATCAAGCTCAACATGTGATGATCCAGGATGACACATATTAGTTTTTATTTCTCTGACATGTATAGCTGTCATGCTAGTATATGTTAGGGATACTTCATTGAGCTTTATTAGATTTATCTACCGAGAGTGATGGCACATTTGTTTCTTGCCAGCTCACTCATTCACGGATATTAGGTTTTTCCTTCTGTACTGGACTTTATATATTACACTTGTTGTATTCTTGTCTTTAGGTCATTCTTGTACATTCCTTTTATGTAATAGAAGAAGGAGAAGAAGATTATTCTTCCTTGCCTCAATCTCTGTGTGTGCTTCTCCTTGAGAGTGAGAGAGTGTGTGTGAGCTCTCGTCCTTATCTCTTTCCTCGTGACATGGTATTAGAGCCAGTGTGGCTGTAGAGAGCTCATGGAGAAGGTGACGGTGAAGAGTACGTGGCAAGGTGTGGAGAAAACACGATTCATAAATGACCTCCATTTGCTACAAAAATCGGCATGAAGGTAGAAGACCTCCATTTCGAGCCCATAAGGTGGGGCCAACAAAAAAGCCATGTGAGTTTCAGAAACTGTAGCTTGCATCGTGTTTGCCAACACTCATATATTCTAGATCTACAATTTCAAGCGATTCCGTGTACTGTTGATACACGAAAACTGTGTTTTTTTGAGATCGAACTGTCACATCATACTGCAACAGTGTTCAAATAGAAGTGCTGCTTGTAGTGTTTTGCAGTGTTGTGAATTGCTGCAAAAATGGCAAACGAAGATGGAATGAGTTAGCTTATGAGCGATAAGCTGGACAAGAACAACTTCATGCTTAGAGATTCAGAATGACAAATTTCCTGATGGGAAAAGGCTACTGGAAGTACATCGAAGGAGAGAACAAAAATGCTCCGTAGTTACGAGAAAGGAATTAGATTGCAGATTAGTTAAGAGCATATGAGGAATGGAATCAAGGAGCACGAAAGGTAATGTACTGTTGATATATTTAGGTAGTGATGTGTGTGAACACTCTAGGACCGCCGGGGCACTTTTTTCCCTCTTTAGGAGGTTTTTTTCCCCCGGCTTGTATATACGCCTATTGCCCTAATGGGCTACTTATCTTTGTACATTCTCTAGTAATACATTCAGTATTGTGTGTTTGTGCTCCAAGCTTCCTCTTCTTCCTTGTGCTATTCGCGTGCTTCCGCAGACGTCTATCTCCAATAATTGGTATCAAAGTAGGTCGTTGCTTCTTCTAGGGCACCATCGACACTCCTCCATTTGCAGTCTCAGATTCGCACGAAATTTGGTAAGCATACTCAAGGTGTTTTCTTATATGATGCGACATGTACTGGTTGTAAAAGGATTGTGGAACATTGTGCAGGGTGTTGAAAGATGTCCTGTTACACCTGTAACGATAGGTACTGCAAATACAGGTGTTGGAGCTGATGAAGATGGTGTCGAAGATGATATTCCACAGATTCCTGTTCGTGCTTCTGTTTCTATTGCACCTACTGCAGAGCAGATTCGTTGGGATGGCAGAGATGCCCAGGCACATGCATTGATAGCTTTGTCTGTCAAATGTGCTATAATTCCTCACATTCGCTCTTGCAGAACAGCAAAGGATGCTTGGGATACACTTACCACCTTGTACCAGGCTAGGAATGAGGCTCGTGTTCCTTACCTCCGAAAACAGTTGGAGAGTGAGCACATGAATGAAGGTGATTCTATGGACAGTTTTCTTACAAAGATCAAAGACCTGAAGGAACAATTGATTTCTGCCGATGAGGTTATACCAGATAGCTCACTTGTGCAGACTGTTCTGAATGGTCTTCCTGATTCATATCAGAGTTTTGCCTCTACTCTTCGGTTGATGATGAAAGGCAATCCGAATGCCTTGTCATTTGAGGAATTAGTCTCTGTTTTGTTGCAGGAAGATCAGTCCAGGCAGAACAGGTCCATTATGCGTGTTGCAGATCAAGCTTTCCTGGCTAGTCAGAAGGGCAAAGGAAAATGGATCTCTTCTACTAGTAAGCAGAAATCTGCAAATGCTGCACAATCGAAGAACCAGGATAAAGATGAGAAGAAATCAGAAAAGCAGAAATTGTTCTGCAAGTATTGTAAAGGAAATGATCATATTATAAAGAACTGTCCAAAACTGGCTGCTAAAGAGGCAAAGAAGAAAGAGGCTGGAATGGTTGTTGCAGAGGCCTCTACACCAAAAACAGAGTCTGCAAATCTTATGCAGGAAGAAGAATGGGCGTTTACTACTGTCTGTAGTTTTGACCCATCTTCTCATGATCAGTGCATATCTGTAGTAGACTCAGATGTTTGGTACTTTGATAGTGGGGTGACCAAACATATTACCTCGCAGCATAGTTTCTTCTCTTCACTCGGGCCTGCCCCTACAGGGAATACTGTCACATGCACCAATAACTCCTCTTATCCTGTTATGGGAGTTGGTAAGATCATTCTGACTACTGCTGATGGTAGTTCTTTCACTTTGTCAGATGCTTTATTTGTGCCAGGGATCAAAAAGAACCTGTTATCAGTTTTTGCATTAGCCAAGATTGGCTTGGTTGTGAAATTTGTTGATGACAGGTGTACAGTCCATGATCTCTCAAATGGCGATGTGATTATTGCTTCTGGCAATGTCGTGGGCTGTATAAGCTCATAGACTATGAAAGATCTGTGAATGATTCGGCATGTGCAGTTCATGATTCTCAAGCTATGTCAGATGCAAAGCTTTGGCATGCACGCTTTGGTCATTTGAATTTTGCTAGTTTGTTACGCCTGCAAAAATCTGAAATGGTGTCCTCTTTGCCCAAACTTGAGGCACTTGGAAAACATGTTTGTGAAGGTTGTATTTTGGGCAAAATGCAACGTTCTTCCTTTCCAAAAGATGGTTCAGTTCGGGCTACACAAAAATTGCAGCTTGTACATAGTGATGTCTCTGGTCCTATGCAGACACCCTCTTTTGGAAATTACCTTTACTTCGTGACTTTCATTGATGATTTTTCCAGGCATGCATGGGTATATCCACTCAAAGCAAAGTCCGAAGTGTTCATGTGCTTCAAACAGTTTTTGGTTTTGGCTGAAAATCTGTCAGCATGTAAAATGGGCACCCTCCGTTCTGATCGAGGAGGGGAATATATGTCTTCTTATTTTAATGCATTTTTGGCTGAACGTGGGATAAAACACCAGTGTACAGTGCCGTATACACCTCAACAGAATGGAGTTGCTGAACGAAAGAACAAGTCACTCATGGAGATGGCGAGGTGCATGGTCAAAAGTCAAGCTTTACCACATAGTTTTTGGCTTGAGGCTGTCATGTGTGCAACATATGTACTGAACAGGTGTCCCACTAAAGCATTGCAGTCTATCACTCCATATGAGGCTTGGCATGACCGCAAGCCATCTGTTGCTCATCTGCGTGTTTTTGGTTGTTTGTCATATGCATTAGTGCCTGAACAACATCGCAGAAAATTGGATGATAAGGCAGTAAAATGTATTTTTGTTGGGTACAGTTCTGAAAGTAAAGGCTATCGTCTGTATCATCCACAGACTAAACGCATTCTAGTTAGCCGTGATGTTGTCTTTGTGGAAGAGCCATTGCTTTCATGTACTAAGGAGACATCTGTTAGCTCCAAAGACATGTATGATACTTTGATGCCTCTTTTTACAGGTGGACAGGCTAGTGCTGGTCCTAATGAGGCAACTTCTCAGCCTTTGCAGGTTTCATATGATGATGCAGATCATTCCATTTCTGATGCAGATTTACATGATGCACTTGTTGATGAGAGAGCTGATATTGAGCAGGCAAAAACTATGCCAAAATGGCTGGTGCAGACTTTGCGTGACAACAAATTAGATGCACCTTTGTCATATCGTACTCGTTCAGGCTCTCATAGTGCCTCTTTTGCATCAGATTGCTATGCTATGGCTGCATCTAGTTTCTATGATGAGAATGAGCCTGTTTCTTTTGATGAAGCACAAAATTCAGAAAATTGGATTGTTGCTATGCAATCTGAATATGATGCTATAATGAAGAATGGTACATGGTCTTTATGTGACTTGCCTCCTGGCAAGAAGGCCATTGGCAAGTGGGTATACAAGCTGAAGCGTAAGCGTGATGGTACAGTTGATAGGTATAAGGCTAGGCTTGTTGCAAAGGGTTATGCACAGGAAAGAGGCATTGATTTTGATGAGACCTTTGCACCTACATGCCGTATGACTACTGTTCGGAGCATTTGTGCACTTGCAACCCATCATGGTTGGAATGTACATTAGTTGGACATTAAAACATCATTTATGAATGGTGACTTGCATGAAGAAGTGTATGTTTTTCAGCCCCGTGGCTTTGTGGAGAAAGGGCATGAAAACCAGGTTTGCAGGTTAAAGAAGGCATTATATGGTTTAAAGCAAGCACCACGTGCTTGGTATGAGAAGATACATGCCTATCTGATTGCACATGGTTTTGAGAATAGTCCAACTGAAAGCACCTTATATGTTAAACGTGCTAATGATGTGCTTCTGATCATTGTTGTCTATGTTGATGACATGCTGCTCACTGGTCCTATTGAGACACATATTGCTGATTTTAAGGCTGATTTGCATGCCTCATTTGAGATGTCTGATTTGGGGCATTTGCATCACTATTTGGGCATTCAATTTATGCACGTTGATGGTGGAATGGCTTTGTGTCAAACGAAATATATTGACACATTATTGCAGCGTTATGGCCTTGAAGACTGTAAGCCTATTGCCACTCCTATGGAGACAGGTTTACGATTGAGTCTTCATGATGCTGGAGATGCATTTGATGTTGTTCTCTATCAGCAGGCTGTTGGATGCTTGATTTACTTATGCATTACTCGGGCAGATATTCAGTTTGCTGTCTCACAGATGAGCAGGTTTATGCATTGCCCAGGAGTCACGCATTGGAAAGCGGTTAAGCGCATCTTTCGCTACATGAGTGGTACTCGGCTACTTGGGTTGTTTTATCCCAATGGGGGATCACTACCGCCAGATTTGCATGCTTTTTCTGACTCAGATTGGGCTGGTTGCTATGACACTCGTGTGTCCACCAGTGGTTTTTCTTCATGCTTGGTAGCTCATGTATATCTTGGTTGAGCAAGAAGCAGCCTATTGTGGCCACTTCCAGTTGTGAGGCTGAGTATAGGGCAGCTTTCACAGTGACTGTTGAGTGTGTGTGGCTTAGACGCCTTATGGCTGATTTGGGTGTTGGCCAGTCTTCTGCCACCACCATCTTCACTGACAGTCAGAGCGCATTGGCAGTTGCAGGGAACCCTGTGTTCCATGCTCGCACTAAGCACATTGAGGTGCATTATCACTATGTCAGGGAGAGGTTCTCTGCTGGGGAGATAAGCTTGGCATATGTGCCCACGCAGGAGAACATTGCAGACCTTTTCACGAAGGCTCTGCCTAGGGAGAAGTTTGAAGCTTTCCGCAAAGCTTTGGGCTTTCTTCCTTTTGTGGAGTGATTTCCACATAGCTTGGCACTTCCTTATACATGAGTGCGAGCTCCTTGTTCACTGCATCACTCCCAGGGGGGATTTGTTGATATATTTAGGTAGTGATGTGTGTGAACACTCTAGGACCGCCGGGGCACTTTTTTCCCTCTTTAGGAGGTTTTTTTCCCCTGGCTTGTATATACGCCTATTGCCCTAATGGGCTACTTATCTTTGTACATTCTCTAGTAATACATTCAGTATTGTGTGTTTGTGCTCCAAGCTTCTTCTTCTTCCTTGTGCTATTCGTGTGCTTCCGCAGACGTCTGTCTCCAACATTGTACTGGCTATCTGTTAGCATACAGGATAGCGTGATTGGACACATACTGGATGCCAAGACTCCGAAAGAGGCTTGGAACAATTTGGTCACATTGTATGCGACCAATACAAAGGCATGGAAATTGCAACTCAAGAATGAGCTACATACATTGGGGAAGAAGAGCATGTCGGTAAGTGACTACACCTATAAAATCAAAAGCATATGTGAGTCACTTGCATCCATTGGAGTGAATGTAGATGATGATGATAAGGTGGAAGCATGCCTTCGTGGTTTAGGAGCTGCATATAAGCAGTTTAGAACTTCTATACAGATCAGTGGAAATATTCCAAATTTTGATGATCTGGTATCGTTGCTGATTATTGAAGAAAAGAATCTTGGTGAGGAATCAAACTCCCAAGGAAAAACCAATTCTGAGTAGGTATTCTACTCTGGAAGAGGAAGAGGCAGAGATAGAGGCTTTGGAAGCAGAAGAGGACACAATAACCAAGACCAAGGGCAACAACAAAATCATGTAGGAGGAAGAGGACAGTTTCGAGGCAGGGGGAGGTAAAGAGGCCATAGAAATTTCCAAAGAAATGATTCAGGTAATGACAATAAAGGATGCTGGAATTGTAGTAAACTTGGACACTTTGAACGTGATTGTAGGTTGAAGAATCAAAATAATAGAAGGCAACAAAACAACTACGCATCCACAAGTGCAGATGATTCTGAGAAGCGGTTCATGGTATAATATCATATGGTGAATACAATGTTTGCTGATAATTCAAAATCGAATGGTAATCTCTAGTATTTTGATTGAGGTGCTTCAAATCACATGATGAGTCATGCGGAATGGTTTAGTAGTTTGTAGAAATTGCGAGTTCCTGGATATGTTGAAACAGGTGATGATACATCACATCCTATCGAGCATACATGAAACATAGCATTGTCTATGGAGGATGGGAAGGTAAAACATCTTGCTAATGTGCTACATGTTCCAAACATAACAAAGGATCTGGTTTTTGTTGGACAAATGGTTGACCAGGGATTACAAGTCAGATTCAATGTTGATGGGTTATATGTAGAAGAGTACAAAAAGGATGGTCGATTGATTTCCAAAGGAAACAAAGTGGGTAGGATGTTTACCTTAAATGTGAAAATTCCTGAAATGAATGCAGCCATGTTTGCAAAAGGTGTAGGTATTATTGCTGATATAGAGATTTGGCACAAATGAATTGGACATGCAAATCTGCAAAGGCTGAAATTGATGTAGTCAAAGGAGATTCTCAAAGGATTACCAAATTTCAAAGTTGTAGAAATGCAAAAGGTATGTGCATCATGTCAACTTGGTAAACAGTCAAGATCATCGTTTCCGCATGACAAGCATGTTAGTGAGAATGTGCTAGAAATAGTACATACAGATGTTTGGGGTCCTGCAAAGACCACATCTATGGACAGTTGCATGTTTTATGTTACTTTCATTGATGACCATACACGAAAAGTGTGGGTCTATTTCATGAAAGAGAAGAGTGAGTATTCACTCACTTTCAGATTTTTAAAGCTATGGTGGAAAAGCAGACAAGGGAGTATATTCAGACATTAAGATCTGACGGAGGAGGTGAATACATTTCAAATGAGTTCAGCAATTTTCTAAAAAGTCATGAAATTCCACGTCAGTTTTCATGCAGTACACACCACAACAGAATGGCATTGCTAAACGCAAAAATAGACATATTGCAGAAATAGCAAGAGCCTTGATGGCTAAGAGGAATATGCCTCATTGTTATTGGCCAGAGGTTGTGCATACGCCTATATATATCATGAATAGAACTCCAACTGCTGCTGTACATCAAGTTACACCTGAAGAGTTCACAAGTAAAAAGCCAAACTTATCACATATGAAAGTTTTTTGTTGTGTTGCATATGTACATGTTCCAGATGAGTTGAGGATGAAACTTGATCCAAAAGCAAAAAAATGTGTCTTCATTGGATACTCCCTTGAGCAAAAGGGATATAAATGTTATAACCCACTCACACGATAGGTGAAGGTGAGCAGAGATGTGGTATTTGATGAAATGTCAAGCTTCTATGCAAATGCCAAAGAAGGAATGAATCTTGAACCAAATGATAAAGAAAATGCTAAAAAATCAAGTGCAAAATCTCAAGCCTTGAGTGGACCGGATGCATCACCAAGCAATAGTTCCAGCTCAAGTAGTAAAACGTGTGCAAGTTTGAAGACGTTGATGGAGATTCTAGCGGTTCAGAAAAGAGTCTTGATGAGGAACTTGGATTGCCCTCTGTGAAGACTCCAGGAGTAAGAAATGATGGAGAGTGTTAATCTCCAAAAGAAAAATTTATACTTGATGTTAGATCACCTCTATATCAAGAATAAATCAAAACCTCTACCAATTTGGAGGACCAATACCAGATTATCAAAATTTTGAACTAACTGTGAAGAGAGTCACTACTCAGAAAAATCTGTTGAACATAACTCGCTCATTGACTGACCAAATGTGTAAACTTTTTTATGAAACTTTGTTGAAGGTGTTGGCTAAAGATTGCGCACCTTCTCCAAGTTAAATCTTCTCAAAAGATTCACTAGATCTTGAGAAATGATTCAAAACAGTTCACCTATGTCTAAAACTATTGTCTTGTATAATCGACTTTGACACCTGCAACTTCTAAAGCATGGTTCTCCCAAAGTACAACCCATTTAATCAAATGCTTTTAGCCATGAATGGATTACCTTCCAACTTAGATTTTGACTCCCCATTTGTGCAAAAATTTACACTGTGCACTGAATACTGATCAATTCTTTGACCATCGAGATTGCCCCTGTTTCAGAAGACACTCAACACTTCTTCACATACAAATGTTCCTACACAAAATTCTCTCAGCCTGTTTACAATTAGGCTCTCAAGTCTTAACCATAGAAGCATTAACTATGGAATTAGATATCTACAAAAGGATTCTTGAAATGATCAAACACAGAAGGAGAACACAACAAAATATCGGGTGCAACTTTTTCTTCTATTCAAAACATTTTACAACTGAATGATGAGAGAGTTCTCCTTCACTTCTAAAGTGTCTAATAACTCTTCCAACATCTAATTCTTCTTATATTATTCTCTTTCATAATTGCCCCAACTTTCTACTTGTATATATAGGCATATATGTACAAGCTCATGACCATTACAAAAGGTATATGTGAGCTAACTACAAGTTTAATGTACATATGTATACAAGTCTTTGTTTCGTGAATGTGCACTATCTTCAAGCTTCATAGATTAAACTTTTCTTCAATATTTGACTTCAATCCTTCATCCAAAACATCAATTGATGGTTTCCATGCACCAACAGCTCCCCCTCAATCATCAATTGAGGTTTTCTCTATCTTCTTTATACCTGCCATGTCTTTAAATCTTTGTAGCTTTGGTCCATCCAAGCTTTTGGTTAGTATATCTGCAATCTGATCTTTTGTTGAAGTATGTATGACTTCAATGTCTTTATCAATCACCTTCTCTCTTAAGAAGTGATACTGAATCTCAATGTGTTTAGTCCTGGCATGAAAAAGAGGATTAGCAGCTAGATACAATGAGCTCATATTATCTCCATGAATAGTGGGTGTACTCTTAGTGATGTCAAAACTCTTCATGAGAGTCTTCAACCATATGACCTCCTTTGCAGCTTCAACCATTCCTTTATACTCTGCCTCTGTAGATGATAAAGCAACTGTATGTTGCTTCTTAGAACACCAAGAGATTAGCTTATCTCCCACATAACACAAGTATCCATACATTGATCTCCTATCATCAGGATTACCTGCCCAATCTGTATCACTATATATCTTGATGTTTGTATCTGATGTAAAACCATAATACAAACCTTCCTTCAGTGTACCCTTAATGTATCTCAACACTCTTTGTCCTGCAACCCAATGTTCTTTTCTAGGACATGCATGAATTGAGACAACACCCCAACTGCATATGACAAATCAGGCCTAGTTAATGTAGCATAGACTAGACTACCAAACACACTTTGATATAACTTCATATCCTTGAATTCTTCTCCTCCATATCTGCTCAATTTGTGATTCACTTCCATTAGAGTAGGTGCTACCCTGTAATCTTCCATTTTAAACTTGATCAACAAGTTCTTCAAATACCTTTCTTGAGTTACATACACTCCATGTTGAGTATATGAGATCTCCATGCCCAAGAAATATGACGTCTCCCAAGTCACTAATCTTGAACTCTTTCTCCATTTGTTTCTTGAGGCTTTGTATACCCTTCTCATCTGTACCTGTAAGGATTATATCATCAACATATATGCACATATAAATGAACCCATCATCACTTGCTTTGACAAGCAAGCTACTATCAACTTTAGATACTTGGAAACCAAGTTCCTTCAAGAACTTTGTAAGTCTATAATTCCATGCCCTTGGGGCCTGCTTCAAACCATGCAAAGCTCTCTTGAGCTTACATACATATTTTGAATACCTTTTATCTCTGAATCCTTGTGGTTGCTCCATGAAAACATCATCTCAAATATAACCATTAAGAAAAGCATTCTTCACATCTAATTGACATAATCTCCAACCTTTACATGCAGCAATGGCTATGAGTGTCCTGATGGTTGTCATCTTTGCCATAGGACTATAGGTCTCATCATAGTCTATACCATATGTCTGAGCATACCCTTTCACAACAAGTCTAGCTTTATACCTAGACACACTTCCATCTGCATACCTCTTTGTCTTGTAGACCCAATTGCATCCAATGATCTTCTGACTATTTGATTTAGGAACCAAATCCCATGTCACATTCTCTATTAATGCATCATACTCTTCTTGCATAGTTTTCTCCAAATTTTCCCTACCTTTTGCCTCTTCATATGTAGAAGGGTCTTCATCTACTTTAACCATGTAAGCATAATCTTTAGTAGGTAAAAAAGAAGTATCATAGCTATACCTTGTAGGTTGCCATTTATGTCTTGATGACCTTTTGAGTTCTCCACGTCTTGAAGTTTCTGGTTCATCACATTCTGGATCAAACCTTGGCACTTCTTCAACTTCAATTTGTACTTCATTGCTCTCTTCTTCATCAAATATCTGAACCTTTGATTTACCTTTCTTTTGATTCAAAACTTCTTCATCACCTGCATGATTATTGATTGTACCATACAAGGTACCTTGCTCATCAAATGTAACATCCTTTGATACAAGGAATTGCTTTGTGGATGGAATCCACAATCTATATCCCATCTGTTTATCATCATATCCAATGAACACATACTTTTTAGCTTTAGGTTCCAATTTATGCCTCAACTAAGATGGCACATATGCATAAGCCAAACATCCAAACACTTTGCAATGATCTAAGGTAGGTCTCTTACCCCACCAAGCTTCATATGGTGTCATACCTTGCAAAGCTTTACATGGTAACCTATTAACCAAGTATGTAGCTGTATTTATAGCCTCAACCCACAAATAATTTGGATAATTTTTCTCCTTCATCATTGATCTTGCAAACTCAACAAGATTTCTATTTCTCCTTTCCGCTACACCATTTTGTTGAGGAGAGTACCTGCAAGTAACTTCCCTTTTATACCTGCATTCCATAAGTAATCATTGAACTCATTACAGAAATACTCTCCCCCTCCATCTGACATTAGTCTCTTCAACTTTTGACCTGTGATTCTTTCTGCATACACATGATAATGTTTAAATGTATTGAATGCCTCTGATTTATCTTTGATCACATATATAATGATCGACCTGGTAGCATCATCAACATAAACCACATAGTATCTTGATCCATTAATATTGAAATCCTTTGATGGTCCCACACATCTGTGTGTACCAACTCAAGCTTATCTGAATACATGAAACCATGCTTAGAATATGATTGCTTATGAGCCTTACCTAATTGACATGCCTCACATCTGTATGTCATATGTTGACTTGCAACATTAGGCAATCCAAGCACTGAACCATTGTTAACCATATCCTTAATACCTCTTTCATTGAAATGTGCAAGTCTTTTATGCCAAAGATCTAACTCAAAGATCTTATGTCCTCCATAAGTAAACAAGGCACCATTGCTAGGGTCTTCCACAAAAACTCCATCATTAGTGAACCTTACTTCATAACCTTTTTCAACAATTTGCCCTACACTTATCAGATTCTTTGGAATTGTAGGAACATACAAGACCTTACTTAGGAAAGTACTTCCATCCTTGGCCTTCAATAATCCAATTGACTTCACATTGTGCTTTGTATTATCACTTGTTTGAAGTACATGATTAGTTACCTAATTCTCCAAATTAGTCATCAAAGCTATATTACCACTCAGGTGATTGCTACACCCTGAGTCAATGTAGAAGACTCTTTGGTCTTCACTTTGTCTTTCACAAGTTGCATTCATAATCAAGGTTGGATCCTCCTTCTGATCTGAAGCATAATTGTAGTAGGTATTGTTGTAGGATGCTGCAATGGCAGCATGTGAGGCATCATGGCTAGAAATGCTACTTGTAGATTTAGGTGTGGAAGTGCAAAAGCCTATCACCATTTATTGTGATAATCTTAGCAACATACAGTTAGCACGGAATCCTATTTTCCATGCTAGAACAAAGCATATTGAGGTACATTATCACTTCATCAGAGAGAATGTATTAGCAGGTGATATTGATCTTGTTTATGTGAGAACAGATGAGCAGGTTGCTGATATTTTCACTAAAGCACTTGGAGAAGAGAAGCTGAAGAAGTTTCGAAAGATGCTTGGATTAGAGGATATGGCATTGAGCTTGAGGTGGAGTGTTGAGATATCAAGCTCAACATGTGACGATCCAGGATGACATGTATCAGTTTTTATTTCTCTGACATGTATAGCGGTCATGCTAGTATATGTCAGGGATACTTCATTGAGCTTTATTGGATTTATCTACCAAGAGTGATGGCACATTTGTTTCTTGCTAGCTTACTCATTCACGAATATTAGGTTTTTCCTTATGTACTGGACTTTATATATTGCACTTGTTGTATTCTTGTCTTTAGGTCATTCTTGTACATTCCTTCTATGTAATAGAAGAAAGAGAAGAAGATTATTCTTCCTTGCCTCAATCTCTGTGTGTGTTCTCCTTGAGAGTGAGCGTGTGTGTGTGTGTGTGATCTCTCTTCCTTATCTCCTTCCTCATGACAAATACATCGTCAAGAAATACTTCATAGGAGTTTATCCACCTATTATCTTTTTTTTGGTAGGCTTTTTAGTTACTGATTCATTGAGGTTTTGTTTACTAGGACTCTGATCATTATGGGGCTTATTAATGGAGACTTCCCTTGGATTAGGGGTTTGTTCCAATAGAGGGCAATCCTTGATTGAATGAACTTGTTTGTAGCAGTTAAAGTAAGCATTTGGAAGGTTCCAATAGACCACTTTTTTCTCATGAAGGATCCTACTATTCGAGTCCTTAATCAGTAGACTTGTTTTAATCCGTTTGCTAGTGTCAATTTCAATCATAACCTAGGGATCCTACTTGGTGTTGATGTTGCCTCTATTTCTTTGGCTTAAGACTTTACCCAGAAGACCACTTAACCCATCCAACCATGGGTAAAACTCCACAAGGAAGTCTAGATAATCAACCCAAATAGGAACTCTTGTGGGCTTAGGACCTTGGGGGATTAAAACCGACATACCATTTAAAAAAGGAAATAGGGATGCGCTTAGCAATCCATTGTCCCTCACTTATGACTTTAATGACACTATTAGAATCTTAAAAAAAGAAGGCATTAATTATTTTGGGAGATACTAAGTATGACAAAGAAATAGGCCTTTGCTCTTTGAGTGGATTATTATCCATTGTTTAAGAGTTCCTTGTGGTGGTCTTGGCCCATGACAGCTTCCAATAACCACCCTGTCACTTACTCGAGCATGCCAACCATCAAGACTATTTCTATCAATAATAAGAGTAGAATCATCCTAGTCCTCTATTTCAATATCAAAATACAGATGATGAGGGTGATCCTCATCAACTACGTTCTCTTTGCCTTGATCTGAGAAAACAGAGGGATTAAGGAAAGGATTACCTAGAGACCCGAAGGATCTCAAAAGAGAGTTACCATTAGCATTTTGTAGTTTGATTGAGTCGGAAAAGAATCTCGAGGGGGATAAGTTTAATGAGGCATCTTGAGAGTTTCCATACGAGGTTTGGCACTCAGAGATAGTTGCAATGAGCCCTTCTTTTGGCAGACTACAAGTCCATGCTCCATTGTTACTAGCTATGGCACCCGACTCTTGTTCCATATGAGAAGGGTTCTGCTGTGTTATGTCAGTGCACTCTTGAGGTAACATTTGATGAGAGTAGCCATTCCTTAGGGCCTCTTGAAGCGTCATTCCTCCCCACTATGGGGAGGAAGATTCGATAGAAGGAGAAACTTTTCCTACTCACAGGCGCTAGCCAATACAATACACAGAGGCAAGGGTCTCTTTGCGATAGCGAGCCACACATTCAGAGGAGCAGAGCTAGGCTCCATGCCATAGGGTGACAAGAACATCAAGAGGGAAACCCTAGTTCATCTCTTCTCCTACGCTATGTGAGTTTAGTGTTGAGTCATATTTTATGATATCCTACACGCTCAAATGGAGGCCCATAGAGATCTTATGGTACTCCAACTTTTACATGATGCACTTTGGATTTTATTTTTGTCTCTACTATGTCGATGTGTGTGTGGTCTTCTTCTGAGTTCTCAAAAGAAAGAGAGAAAGCGCTCTTTAGATGGTACACGCACTAACACAATAACACTCTGGAGTGTGCAAAGGCAGTCTCTCTTTGCGGTACACGCACTAACGCAAATGACACTTTGGTTACGTCTGTACGCGCCTTTGCCGCTCTGCTACGTATACATTTAATTATTTATTCATAGCAATTAAATATTTTATTATTGGACGTGTCAGTTTTTTTTTGGGGTTTTTTTGGGCCTCTTTTTACTGGCTGTATTTACGACTGTCGGTAGGGGTAGGACTGGGCTTGAGATGATAAAGAAAAAACAAATGGTGAAAAGGACGTCCTCCATCGCACGGCTGAGGATCGCTCGAGTGGCTACGTGTCACATCACCGATCGTCTTCTTCATCTCGCGGAGACCCACACTGCAAAGCGCGTCAGTAAAATTTCTGCTGACGGTGACTACCGACTGCCAGTCCCATTCAGCATTTGCAGTGCGGTGGCAGACCTCCCTCCCGACTCCCTCGGAGTCCCTCCACAGTCCACTTGTTGGCCTCCAGTCTCTCTTTCTCCCTCCCTCTCTCTCTCTCTCTCTCTCTCTGCCCCGGACACACATGCCGAGTCCCTAAATAGACGGGCTGTTCAACACTGTAGGGATTTGTCAAGGCACACGAGGGCGCAATCTCTTTGTTTTGCTCCTTCAGGGTTTAAGTCTTCCGGTAGTCTTTGTTACCATTCTGGCGTATGCTGAAACAAACTTACAACACATCTGTATCTCTCCGACTCTCTAAGTACTGAGCCCCAACGACTATCTCAATCTCTATACAGCTCATTAACTTCGATTCACATGTTACGAAATCCTTGGGCTTGAGTTTCTTCAGAAGGCTTTGGAATCGATATATATCTGCTTCTGATGAGTAGGAGGCGTCGTCTTCATGAACAACAGGTCTTCACACAACTTCCATCCTCCTCCCAATTTTTTGAACGTAGACTTCACGTATAACAACAGGGTATTGCTTCACACATCTTCCATCCTTCTCCCAATTTTTTGAACATAGACTTCACGTATAACGACACGGTATTGCTGTGCTAGAGAGCGAGAGAGTGAGAGAGAGAGAGATGCCTCCTCCATGACGCTGTACAGAACTCGTACGTTTATGGAGCGCGAACATTCCACCAAATCTATTGATGACGGATGCCGCTGAGTTTTCTCATTGTGGCGTCTTCAATGACATGAAGAGGGAAATAAGTGAAGGATAACTCATTCTTATTGAACGTAGGTGGTAACCTTTTAGTCTAATTGTGCTCAAAGTTTTTTCGAAGCTGCACTTCTGAATGATTAATTTTACCGAGTGACTTCTGCTGATGCAACAGCGCATTGTCGGATGTTCTTGCTTTTATCCGTAACCTCGACATGTACTCCATCAGCTGGACGGCTCGGAAGCGCTAACAGATATCGCAAGAAAACTTTTGGCGGTCCTTCACACAGTGGAAAAGTGAACATGCCACGCTCAGGAGACGGTAAAGATGCCGCCTTCAACGGAGAGGTAAACTGTCTTCTCTAGGTTACCAAGCTTTATTTGACATTCCTGACACTTCACATTGACGTACTGCTTAACACAGAAAGCTGTTTCAAATACAAGCTCGAAAGCAATGGGCGTTGATAATCGTTTACGATGCAGCGTAGTATTCCTCCCATTAGATGGAATACTATCGAAAACGACACTATTCTAGGAAGGATTATGTAATTCGTCGAAATTGTGATATTGGCTGAAACGGCTCAAAACCTGTTGGTAACCATACATGTAAGAGTCTGGATCTCCGGACCCACAGATAACGCCCTCCCTTGCTGACAAAACTTACCAGGGTCTGGGAAACCGAAGTTGTTTGTCAGGTGCAAGAACATGGTTTTCAATATGTGAAATGAAGTGTCCTTCACATTCTGTTGCTAACAGATGTGTTTGGATAACAATTTTCCTCTTCATAGAAGGTTTTTGTTTCTCTGGTTATGAAATGTGGAATTACCGAGTACAGTTTTCGTTTAAGCTCTTAAATCGGTTAAGGATTCACATTAATTCTCTCTCTATCATAACATATGAAGTATGGTGTGTTGGTTAAGCTCTAGCTTCTTGAGGAGGAAGAAAAAGGTGTTGTGTTTAACTTGAGGCTGGACATGTAATGGCTTTGGTCAGAATCAGTTATAATCACTTATGACTTTGTTTAACTCTTGCTTTGCAGGATATTGGAGTCTCGCAGGTACTATGCTCATTCATTTTTACAGTTGTTATGTACATTGATATGTAGAATTGTTCTTCAATGTACAGTTGTTCTTTTAAAGTTAAAGCTCGGAGGATAAGCGATTGTGAAACCTTCATTTAAAAGTATGGTTGACATCAGGAAACGAATGTAACGGAGAATGTGAGATTTTGATCAAAGAAGTAGAAATAGTGTGCCACATGCGTGCAATGATCTTGCTTTAATGTACAATCATATTAGAGCAAGCCTCAAGTTTTATTATTCTCTCATAGCGCGAATCGCTATGTTCTCCAGAGCGTGCCATGCATGCGCGCACTCCTGGAAGTTCAATTCAGGCCTTGAGGACTAAGGGTTTCCCGCAGGGAACGCAGACCGACTACTTATTGTTTGGGAGTAGCGGAATCAATAATTTGATTAATTGACCTTGAACTGGGAATACCAAATAAATCAAATGCTGACAGTGGCATTTCTTTTGGAGGGAACGAGAAGAAATGACAGCGGATCTCTCATCCAGGAGATAGAGGTCGACCAGCGGATGAGAGATTTCCCGGCGTCTTCTGTCGTTTGCCATAGCTTTTCCTGTAAATTTCTCTCCGTAACTACAAGTCATGGTTGTAAAACATGTGGTATCATGAAAGAGCAAGCCTGTTTTCAGGTTTGTCAGTCTTTCATAAGGTAGAGTGCAGTATATCCTTTTCCTCTGCGTGACAGGCGCATGCGAGCTTTTCTAGTAAGTTCCAAGTGCAAGGGATTCCAACTTCCTCCAGTGAGCGTAGATTATTCAGTCTGCAAAACTTCCTACTGTTTCGGGAAATGCAGTGGAAATTTTTTATTATGTGAACATGAACATTCTTAGCGAACCGCGTTTTTTCAGCAAGATTGGGGAACGACATCCGTCGACTTCATGGACTATTAGTTCAAATCCAGGTAACGTGAAATCAGTAAGCGCTATGTCCATCATACAGTCCCTCGGGTGAAGATGTACGCTAAGAAGGTTTTAATCTGCTATTTATGTGCAAAATGACTGAAGAATTATCCCGTCCTGAATTCCGCATCGCATGAAGGATCAGCAGCAGCCAAGACGAGCCTTCTAGGCTACGCTTACTGCAGGTTGTATTTCGGTCGATCAGTATTTTGCATTAAAGATATGGCAACTTGCTTTGCTTGACCGGCTACTTTTTACTTTCTTTTGTCTTTTATAAAAGTTTAAACTTTAATTCGTATCAGAAAAGTATGATACAAGAATAGAGGGTTCCAATTTCCGTTCAACATCTTCTTCCCGTTTCCTGTCGAGATGCGACAGTAAAGGCTACGAAGAATGTTAAATGGAACCTTTGATGATCATCTAGTTCTAGGTGGAGCAGCCAGATCATCAAATATATATATACATACATATATATATATATATATACATACATATATATATATATATATATATATATATATATATATATATATATATATATATATATATATATATATATATATATATATATACATACATACATGCATGTATGTATGTATGTATGTATACATATATATATATATAGAGAGAGAGAGAGTACAATGAATTATAAACTCACTCACACACCCGACCTTGTAAGATAGATGCACGCATCTTTGAGGAACTCAAGATATGTTAAGCCAAGACTTGAACTCAAGACTTCCTCCGAGAGACTCAAGGTGTCAAACCACTATACTACATGAGCTTGGACTCCATATCATATTTTCATTTTTTTGTAAACGGCCGACAATCCTCCAAGTTTTTCTTTTGGGGTGGATTTTAAATTTTTTCATCTCTCCCTCTCTCTTGTTGTAGATACAAACTCTCGAGAAATGCATGCCTGATCGTGTCTTAATACTTGATTCTCTAGGAGAAATATTTAGCTATCTCAACATCTCATCATTGAGATGTCCAGCAGCACAGCTTAGGTAATTGAGTCTTTCACCTCACTTGCATGGGGTCAGAGTTCAATCCACATGGGCTGCTTGTTTGCACATGTCCTCATCCTTGTGATGAGATGAAATAGTGACCTTGGGGGGGGGGTGGGTGTTACTCATTGGCCTTCGGACATTCTAAGTGGAAGCTATCAATTTATAGCAAAGGCTGTGCATATTGTTGCATTGCTTCATTAGTTCAAATCAGTCTTCCCATCTGGTCTTAGGGCCATCTTTTTCTAGTTCTCTTCATTAGGCCTTCACGCTCTGTTCATTCTTAGTATGTGTTAGGTGTTCTACATTTTGTTTGTGTTGGACAGGGGGGGTTCCTTTTGGCATTGCCCTTCATTGTAGAGTTGCCATTTCAGTTTGGATTAAGATGTTCTTTTTATTAAAGCTGGAAAATGTTCTTTTTATTAAAAACTTGTGATTGAGAGGACTTGTGAGAGACAGATGTGATTCTTGCTATCAAAGGTTGTCAAATGTGTTTGAAGACAGATTCTCAAAAGAGCATCTATTCTTTTTGCATTCGTAGAGAATTTTTGGCATCCCGTTCTCTTAATAATGTTTTTTTAAGGATAGTGCAATGCAAGGATGGAGGGTTCATAATGCTCTACATGGAACATAGTAAATTGTTTTTAAGTAGTATACCTTACGTGGCCTTTCCACTTCCTGTCCTCCTTGGAGGGCGATCCACTAGCTTCCTTATATAGGCCCAATAACCCTAATTAGCTGCTTCTAGGGTTATCTATGATTTTTTTTGCATTCGTAGAGATTTTTTGGCATCCCGTTCTCTTAATAATGTTTTTTTAAGGATAGTGCAATGCAAGGATGGAGGGTTCATAATGCTTAACATTGAACATAGTAAATTGTTTTTAAGTAGTATACCTTACGTGGCCTTTCCACTTCCTGGCCTCCTTGGAGGGCGATCCACTAGCTTCCTTACATAGGCCCAATAACCCTAATTAGCTGCTTCTAGGGTTATCTATGATTTTTCTTTCACCTTGATAAACTTCCACTCTCAAAAGCCAACTTCTTATGAAGTGTTGGAATGTTGATCATAACATTCTCTACTTGAATGTCACAAAAGTTAAGCAATGCGAGGACTTTTCTAGCTTTCCTTGGAGGCTTATCCATAATCTTTCTTGTATGTCCAATGACCGTGGAAAGTTGCTTTTTGGGGTTATGCATTATCTCTTAATTTTAAAGACCTTCTGCTCTTATAACCACTTTCTATGAATTGTTGGATATTTGAGATTTACACTCTCTCGGAAGCTTTTGGAGTCTCTAGATTGACTTCATGTTATGAGATCAAGGGAAACTAAATCTCTTTGTTTCTTATGCAGCTCAGAAGTCCCACTTCTTATCAATGCTTCCTACGAAGTGTTTGGAGCTTTCAGGCTGGCTCAGTTCATGCATTGCACTTGGGTGGTTCATCTCGTGGGTTTTGGGCAAGTCGTGTTGGTTTGATACGGGCGTGAACTCTTTTGATTTTATCTTCGATCGTTCACTTGGTGTGCTGCAAGCTGAGTAGGTCTGACGCATGCTTGATCTTTCTTTTGGGTTGAATAGACCCATGGGCTGCAGTTGAACTATTCATTTGATGTGTTCTCGGGATGATTGACTGTACTAAGGGTATGGTTCTTCTATGAATGTTATCCATTTAGTTGTTGGATGACTCTAAACTGTTGTGATTAGAGTATTCTTGAACTTCCTTCTTTATTCAAGGATTGACCAATGGGTTGCAGTTGAACATTTCATTTGATGTGTTCTCGGGTTGATTAACTGAAGTGAGGGTCTGGTTCTTCTGTGAATGTTATCCATCTATTTGTAGGATGACTCTAAACTTTTGTGATTAGTGTATTTTTGAACTTCCTTCTTTATTCGAGGATTCATTAACACTCTAAATCTTTCTCTTGGGACTTTGGCTTTGATGAGGTGAATTTTTTGTTCAGTAGAGAGATTCTTTCTATATTTGGAAGTGCAATCTTCAAACCACTCTCCCCTATAGGCTTGATATATTGAAAGGACCACACACATATACACAAAGGGGACTTCCTTTATCCCCCACTTTTACTGCTCCACTCTTGTACTTTACAAAACAGAGTCATTCTTTTCTTTTCTTTTTTTCTTTTGGAAGCTTGATTCTTGGCATATTCTTTCGTTGGGCTTGAAATTTGAAAGAACTCATATACTAGACTAGACATAGGACGTATCCCCTACTTTCCGAGGTTAACATCGGATCAGTATGAATTCGGAATCATTCCTCCTTATAATTGGATTTTTGGTTTTTGACTCACTCGTCTTTTAGTTTGAAATTTGAAAGAACAACTCAACAACTCATATACATAGGCGACCTCCTATTGCTCACATTTAGAGGTAAAATGTCAATCCAATATGCAGGTATTAATCATCCGAGTTTGAGATTCTTTTAACTCATCGAAAGGGTATGTATCCGCTTTGCTTAATCTACAGACCCAAGAATCTATGATCATTCGAGTTCGACATTCATTTAAGATTCATTGGTAATGTTATTATTAATTTAGAGTATCTACAAAAAGACACCTAGTGGCTCTTTCATCCATAACCTCCAAAAGATATATATACTCGTCGTAGTTGGATGCCATCGTAAATGCAGATGACTATCTTGTCTTTGGCGAGGGATTATTTTTTTAGGACAAGGACAAGGATATATGTATTGCTACCTTTAATATTTCTCTAGATATGAATGAATTCATCTATTCACTGTGGTGCATAGATCTTGGTGCTTACCTTCACTATTTCGTTAGATACATATAACCACTACAATCCAACACTTTTGGACAAGAATATTTGAGCGAGTATACTTATATATAAATATCTGAGTATGTATTTAGCTAGATACAAGTAAATATATATATATATATATATATATATATATATATATATATATATATATATATATATATATATATATATATATATATATATATATGTATGTATGTATGTATGTATGTATATGTATACGTATACGTATAGCCGTATACGTATATGTATATAAGTGTATTTATATATATAAGTATAAATGTAATAACAACTACAAAAATATGTATGTATGTATGTATATGTATATGTATACGTATAGCAGTATACGTATACGTATATGTATATAAGTGTATTTATATATATAAGTATAAATGTAATAACAACTACAAAAATTATTCACAAACATTTGCCCTTCTCATGTAAATATTGGTCACTGAAAAAAACATTGTTTTGTGCTACGAAGTTAGTTTGCGCTATTGAAAGTGCACTTATTGTGATAGGAAAAACCAAAAAGTGAAGAGTTGAACCTCCTCTGATACTAGTGTTGGTTGTGTATAGAAGTGTGATAGACATACAAGAAGCACACACAAGGAGCACAAATGTAACAAGACACATGGCGAACAAAGATGGTTGGAGTAGCTCACTCTATTGATGATGATTAGAATTGAAGTGTTGAATAATATCCTTAAGTAGAGAGTACCACCACATATAAGTGAATCGTGTATGTGGTAACATGGGAAAGTTAGCTCTAGATAAAAAAGTGCCCATGTGTAGGGGAAATATTCACATCAAAGCTATTGAAGGAACACATTAGTGTAATAGTGAAAAGGACCTTTGGAGTGAGTTTTACACACTAGTAAAGTCAAATTTGAAATCACATGTAGTGAGGGTATGGTTCTTTGATGTCTCTTATCTATTGTGATTAGTGTATTGTCGAGGTTCCTTCTTTATTCAAGGATTCATTGACACTCTAAATCTATCTCTTGGGAATTCAGATTTGATGAGGTGAATTTTTGTTCAGTAGAGAGATTCGTTTTATATTTGGAAGTTTACTCTTGAAACTACTCTCCCCTATAGTCTTGAAATGTTGAAAGGACAACACACATATACACATAGGGGACTTCCTTTACCCCCCACTTTTATTGCTTCACTCTTGTACTTTGGACCTTGAGGACCAAAGGGACTAGAACTTTGTGCCGCAGAAATTTGAAAGAACAACTCATATACTAGACTAGATGTAGGACATATCCCTTAGTTTTCGAGGTTAACATCGGATCTCTATGAACTCGGAATCATTCCTTCTTTTTTGGATTTTTGGTTTTTGACTCACTCGTCTTTTAGTTTGAAATTGAAAGAACAACTCAACAACTCATATACATAGGCGACCTCTTATTGCTCACATTTAGAGGTTAAATGTCAGTCCAATATGCAGGTATTGATCATCGGAGTTTGAGATTCTTTTAACTCTCATCGAAAGAGTATGTATCCACTTTGCTTAATTTATAGACCCAAGAATCTATGATCATTCGAGTTTGACATTTATTTAAGTTTGATTAGTAATTTTATTATTAATTTAGAGTATCTACAAAAAGACACCTAGTGGCTCTTTCATCCATAACCTGAGACAAATATATATTCTCTTCATAGCTGGATGCCAACGTAAATGCAGACGACAATCCTCTCTTTGGCGAGGGATTATTTTTTCACGACATGGATATATGTTATTGATACCTTTATTATTTCTCTAGATATGAATAAATTCACCTATTCACTGCGATGCATAGATCTTGGTGCTTACCTTCACTATTTCGTTAGATATATATAACCACTACCATCCAATACTTTTGGACAAAAAT